>CABFOV010004328.1:0-53749 GCA_902141375.1 Timema poppense | reverse complement strand
GAATAGGAGGTAGTTTACCATCATTCGCTTGTAGAGAAGTTGATAAGCACCCTCGGTTAAAAAATAATGTCATTAGCTTCAAACTCAGACATCCATAGTAATAGATAGTTAAAGTACCGTTATGTGCCTTATTTTGTGAGATTGTTGAATTTTTAAAAATATCGGGCTTTTATTAAATATTTATAATTGTTAAATATAAGCTAGCTTATATTTATTCAAATACCTCCCCCTCATATCACAGTAATTTAAAAGTATGGGTAGTTTTCCTCCATTACGAAACCCTTTCTCCTTCCTAAGTATTTTAAAATGGTATGTGTGATCATGCTTATATTGAAGCTATTCTAGCTTACCACACGCCACAGTTATAGTTTTACGTTTACCAAGTTCAATTATTTTGGCACGATAGGGCTAGGAGGGGGGGTAGTTGTAACTACATTCTGTAAATATATAAAATAATAAAATTTTAATACTGTGTTTTTATACTGTGAGATATAAACTAATTTTTAGTACAATAGGGATACCTTTCAAGGTTGTGACACATTTTCTCCTGCCAAAAGTCACTGTCTTGTTCGATTTTATCAATAATAAGTTGTTGTTTTTTTCCATAAACTATAAAATAGCAAGATCAATACTAAATACTAAACGAAAATTAATGCTAATGAAGCTCTCACAAATTCTACCTTATCCCTATTGGGCGGGTAATCCCATTTACTAATTACAAATATAACATGATGATGATATATGTTCTCAGGTAGAAGCCCTGAAGCTGTACCAAATGAAATTTGCTGTAAAATGACAACCAGTACACGGGAATCGAAACTGGGAACTTTGGCTATAGGCCTTCGTGCTAAAGCTTTATCACTGAGCTAACCGGGTACGTCTCGTTCCCAGAGTGGGGAATGGGCTAACAGCAATGGCTCCGGAACTACTATTATTCTAGCATTGGGGCGGGGTAAAATATCCCAACCTTGTCCATGGGACACCAGGAAATGGGGAGCCTTTAATTATAAAAAAAAATTGTTTAGATGAGATAGCTATAAAATTAGAGTTTGTCAAACAGGTACAAGAGATAAGCAAATAAATAAGTTTTAATTGAGACTTTGGGAAACAGGGGAAATGGGGAAGATAAAACCTAATAAGGTGAGGCAAAAAATTGAAATTAGTCTGGAATATAGAGAGCTTACTCTAGTAATAAAATAAGTGTTAAGTACTTTATTTACTATTTATAAAAGGGCCTAAAAATGGGTCGGAGAACATTAGCTTAAAATCTCTCCAAAATAATTATAAACTCTTCTTTTATGCGTGGAGGAAAAATTTAATTTGCCAAGTTTGTAAAAGGACCACTCCAAAGTAACCATAAAATCTGTAAAGTTTGTAATTTAAAAATAGGGGGTGGGGAATGGCTAATATAAAAAACAAATTTCTCAATATGGTAAAAATACAATAATTTTGGAAAGGCAGACGAAAAAAAATCTAAAAATAGACGAATACAAAAACTAAAGACTATCTTGAAGGGGATACCCCTTGCTATAACAAAGCTACAAATTCTGGTGGCACGATGAACCGTGATGCTATTTGGAGAACCTGGATGTTTATTATCCAATACGTTTATGTAACAAAATATATTATTTATTTATGCTCTTTGGTGAATGTTAATGCTATTCTATCCTAAATATTTCTGTAACAGTGTCTATTAGTTTGTTTATCTTATTTTATGATCGTGTTTAGGTAAATATTTCATTGTTCATAAGCTGCGTTTGTTTGTGCACTCAATTTGTGAACAAGGTAATATTTTGTCTCAAATATTTTATGTTATTCATTAATTAACATGATTGGTTTGTGATTGCCATCTCAGGATTGTACATCGAGGAGCTATTAAAAAGTGGGCAGCCGGATTTTGAACTTTTTAATTTGAAATAGTTTTGTTAAACTTGTCTAAAACCTAGAATGTTTATGTAAATAATCCATTTTCGAGTTTAGTAATTTTTTCCGTCACACCAGATGTTGTTGGAAACGAATTTCTATATTTAATTGTGGACAAGCGTAGGCCCCAATCATTATAGTTAAAAGTACATTCAATTTCATGAAGTTATAATAAGGACAAGGGAATTGAACCGGAGACATTTATCTTTGTGTGGCAGGAGAATGAACGTTAATAAAGATGCAGTGTACACATTGGATGAATTTGTGCAAGTGTGTTATCTATGTTGAACTGTTATGTCCTAATGTACAGTACGTGAGTATACGCACTGACTAATGTTTTTCTATAATTTTGGTTTCGTATAATTTATAGTTAATAGCTTTAAGTTCTTGTTTTTATTATTATGATTGCACCGCGTCTTACTACTCGTTTGGGCTATACGCATACGACATGTACTAATAACGCTGATATGTTAGGGATAAGAAAGGTCGAAGTTAAGGGAAATGTACATTCATTTGCATGTAAAGAGAGAGAGAGAAAGAAAGAGGGTGGAAAACTATTTTAAGTAAAACCAACCTCATTATACTCGACCGAGATTTGAACCCCGATCTCCCCGTCATTCTCAGTCCAGTCTATTGCATGATTAATGCCTTAAACCTGAGGTGGGCAACATATTTTTTTAATTTATCCACAGGTGTGGCGAATGAAAAGTGAAATTCGCCACACCATGTAAAAATATAGAAATTAGGTTGCTCAATCACGCATTTAAAACAACACACACTGTTTGAAAATGTTTATTCAAAACAAGTACACTTTGAATACTCAGTTGATACTGCCTCAGACGCAAATAATGAAGACTGTTAAAAGTTGAAAATATAAGACAATTCAACGCGAAGTTTGCCAATACTTCAGTCGGTGACAAGTTGCAGAAACATTGGCTCAATATTTGAAATCAATGGACCTCAATTTCAAGTTACAATCAGCACACGCCATTAGGAAAAAGTTTATTTTACTGTGATAGCTGGCAAAATCAAGTCCGCCACACTTTTATGGCCACTTCAGCACTTGTGGCGATTGGTGACAGTTTTTCCCACTTCAGCCTTGGACCATTCGGTCGCCGAAGCGGGTTTATAACTTAAAGTAATTAAATATTTGATTCCACATTATGGTTTACAATAATAAATCCTCGCCACATATTGTAGCCTATGTTTTTGTGTATCTGGCCAAATAATGAAGCCGACACGCGTTCACCGTGGGAAAGAACCCACGTCTTGGACACGCATCGGTATCCTCATGGTTTAACGCGCTACTCTCGCAGTAAACTATACTGCCGATGACGGGGAGATCAAGGTTCGAATCTTTGTCGGATATACTGAGGATGTTTTTTCCAAAATGGTTTTTCATTTTACCCCCACCCCACAAATGTGGGTACAATTCCTGTAAATATAACCTCCTTATTCCCTAAAACCATTAGATTAATTAGTACATAGGCATACAAACCAAATTGGAAGTAAGATGCGGTGATACAAAAATCACTTAAACCAATGTATTTTGACAAAACGCGTTGTAAACATTTGACATGCGCTTAGAAAACGGCCGTATTAAGTTGACGCCACTTATTTCTTACCGAGGTCTAAGATACACGGGTCTGGCAATTCTTTAGTTCCACGGATCAGATTTTGAAGCCACGAAGCGCTAGTATCGTTACAGAATAGTACGCGCGCAATTCAAATATTGTAAAGCAGTTTGAATCAATAAGTTTTCATGTTATGGTCTTAGGTCATTATTAATCTAAATCAATACAATAATAATATTTGCGAATGATTGTAAAGGCATTTAAATATTTTTAGTAATGCTAAATATAAATACATATTTTTTTTAAATCAAAATTAGCTCATTACACTGGAAGATGATTTTATACACATTTTGTCATACATAAATATATAAATAAAATGTTTTTAAGGATAAGGTGCTAGCTGTAAAAAAAACTGTTGTTAAAATTAGTTGTGCATTGTTCCCTAGCCCTCTCACCATAAAGCCAACAATGCTGGTTTTATTTCCCAACTCCTAGTTGACAATATTAAGCTAATTATTGTGTTTGGTGTTTTTTATCAGGTAAATATTTGATACAAACATCCATATATAATTTAGTTAAAGTGATATTAAGATTCAATTAGGGCACAGTTAATTTATCAGCTATTTACTTGCTGACAACTTATTGACAATTAGGACTTTCTGAAGCTCATCTAACCCAAGGATACACTATGAGGAAGTAAACGCACATGAGTATTCTTTTAAATCGTAGTGAAAAAACAAACCAATTTAAAACCACCTTGTAAAAAATTGATCTAGTCACACCTATCTAGGATTTGAACCAAATTATGACATAAATGTCTTAAGTTATCTGAAGTAAAATTAATTTTAATATAAAATTGATCAAATCTTTTGTTGAAGAGAATGAATTTAAATACTTAAATAGGAAAAATAATTAATCAGCCTTTTTGAGCTTTAAATAACTTCTCACTTTATTTATACGAGTATATACATGCTGTATTGGATTTAGAATAATAAAATAAATTTGACGTTGTTAAGTACGAGAAAAGTTAGTCGGTTTAAAGTAATTTAGCTTACAGCTTAGGCCAACCGACGTTTACCTGATTCATACTGTTTTCAACTTTTCTTAAGGATTATTAAATAATTTATATTATAAATACTACAGTGTGCTTCAAACTATCCAAAACCATATTATCTAGCAGATGTGTTTTACAGCGTCCCTTTGCACATTATTACATCAATGTATAATGGTTGATAGAATTGTCATATAAAGAGTCAACCAATGCAAGGCCAACTGTACGTCTGTTACCAAATATGTGCTGAATGCTGACACCAGAAGATCTGCAACCAACTTGTCACGTGTGAGCTGGGGGTCGCCTATATCAATCGCAGTTCGAACACATTTTTTACATAATGAATTTGTAGTGGGTTTTTATTTTATTTTTAGTACTAGGTAAGGGCTATTCACAGTGACCACAGCAAGAATATCCCTTCCCTCCAGTCTTACTACCCGTCCGGGCTAATTACGTTTAATTTATTTTTTGCACCACGTCTTACTGCCTGTTCGGGTTATACGATTAAGTACTATTTACGCTAATATATTAGGAATGGGGAAGGTTGAATTGAATTTAGAGGAAGGGAGCCCACGTTTTCGTGGAGGTAGAGTGGAAAACCATTTAGGAGAAGCCACCCCAGTTCACCCGACTGAAATTCGAACCTCAATCACACCGTTCTCGGCAGTCTATCTAAACATGACTAGCGCGTTATCTAACTACACCACCGAGGCGGGTCACGTTTAATTAAACTAATATTATTATTTAAATTAGAAAATTACACCTGAACATGGGAGCTGAACCCGGGAACTTTGGCAGCGTTATCTGATAGATGGCGATCTTAAGTGATTGCTCATATTGTCTAGCTGACAATTTCCACACGTCCATAACAGGCTTTGCCTTAAAATATTAATGAATAATGAACCTGGGCACGGATCTTCTCCTGGATAGCTCAGTAGTAAGAGTATTGACGTGCTAAAAAAATGTTCCGGATTAGATTCCCATGTTCAGGTGTAATTTTTCATTTTAAGGAATATAATATTTAAATGCGGCTACAGCCGTAATTATCAGTTATAAAAACTTGTCTATTTAATCCAACATATCGAATAGAATACGAATGGGAAAATGTATATCTGAATTTTCATGGCGGTAGAGTGAGAAACCATTTTGACTGGACCAAAAACCATACTCAGTACTCAGTATATCAGGCTCAAGGCCGTAGCCGGGGGTAGGGGTTGGGGGTTCAAACCCCCCACGAATTTTATGAACAAAACCTTTATGGCTTTATTTATGGTTCAAACCATACCAAAATTAAGATAAAAATACAAATTAGGGGGCTGTGTTACGATAAAAAAAAACCACTTCAGACAGCTTCTAGAGGTGTTAAATATTTAGAAATTTTATTAGCCTTGGGCATTTTAGGGGCTATTTTACCATAAAAAAAACCTTCAAAAAGTGTTAAATATTTAGACATTTTCCAAGCCTTCGGCAGCTATGGGGCTATTTTACCATGAAAAAACCCACTTCAGAGAGCTTCTAGAACTGTTCATCAATTAGAATTTTTTCTAGCTTCCATTAATTGGGGGATGTGCCCACCAAATCCCCCTGAAATTATTGGCTGGCTACGGCCTTGCTCAGGCTAATATTCGAAACCTGACCCCCAGACTACTGGCCTCCAGTCCATTGCGAAAGGGATGCCGTACAGGTACTAAGATTAGAATCAACCAAATGTACCAGAGAAGTGTTCAAAAAAATTCTCACGAGGACATTTTTTTTTTCACAAATGTTCGTAAATTTAATTCTTCATATAAAATTGTTCAGAAATATAACCATCTCCTTGTAATTCTCTCTTAATAGTCAATTGTTCATAAATATAACCATCTCATTGTAATTCTCTCTTAATAGTCAATTGTTCATAAATATAACCACCTCCTTGTAATTCTCTCTTAATTGTCAATTATTCATAAATATAACCATCTCCTTGTGATTCACTACTAATGTTCAATTCTTTCAGAAATATAACCATGAACATGTGATGCTCTCCTAATATATAAATGTTTATAAAATATATAGCCATATCATTGTGATTCTATCTTTTTAAGTAATTTTTCATAAATTTAGCCATCTCCCTGTGATTTTATCTTAATATATAATTGTTCAGAAATATAACTATCTCCGTGTGTTTCTCTCTTCATTTGCAATTTTTCAGAACTATAACCATAATATCCTTGTGGTTTTCTCCTAAATAACAATTATTATATCATACATTTGTTCAGATATATTACCATTCCCTTGTGATTCTATCCTAATATACAATTGTTCAGAAGTATATCCATTTCTTTGTGAGTATATCTTAATATACAATTGTTCAGAAGTATATCCATCCCTTTGTGATTCTATCCTAATATACAATTGTTCAGAAGTATATCCATCTCTTTGTGATTCTATCCTAATATACAATTGTTCAGAAGTATATCCATCTCTTTGTAATTCTATCTTAACATACAATTTGTCCAGAAGTATATTCATCTCTTTGTGATTATATCTTAACATACAATTGTTCAGAAGTATATTCATCTCTTGGTGATTCTGTCTTTATATACAATTGTTTAGAAGTATATCCATCTCTTTGTGATTCTATCTTAACATACAATTGTTCAGAAGTATATTCATCTCTTGGTGATTCTGTCTTTATATACAATTGTTCAGAAGTATATCCATCTCTTTGTGATTCTATCCTAATATGCAATTGTTCAGAAGTATATCCATCTTTTTGTTATTCTATCCAAATATATCATTTTAAAATAAAATACGGGAGAAACGTGAATTAAATGTTGTCCAAGTAAACGTCGGTATGTCTACTGTGTCTAGTCTATTGGTTGCAAAAAAGATCGGGATTAGAATCCCAGGTGGGTGGTTCTTACTAAAATGGTTTCCTAGTCTCCCTCCACGCAAATGTCCAACACATCTCAGTCAGAAATGCGTTTAACACTGATGTAAGTATCACAGACATGGAAAGATCTATAACGGCTTTTTTTTATGTTTTAAGAATAAATTTCTTTTAAGCCAACCAAAGTCTAAAAATGTATTAATAGTCGTAAACTTATGCACTTAATTTATTTGACGATAGAAAGTATTTTACAGCATCTTTTATTTTGATTTATTAAGTTAGATTCACTCCATGAAAATTGACTTTGAAGAGCTTATTGGCACATTTATCTATCGAAAATTTCAAAAAATGGAAATGTAAGATGTACCTGTATGTTTATTTACTGTACTACTAATCAGGTTTATTATATTTTATTTATATCACTATTTAAAAATACTTATTGACTGGTGTGTTTTCTCTTGACTGCATAATTTCTAGTCTGCTAACACAGTAACATTACATGGATGCATAATTTATCATAATCTTGATGATATAATTAGTGGCATCATTACTATTCTATTATTATTATTATTATTATTTTTATTAACGTCCACCCAAGCTGAATTTGAAACCCTAACTCTCCAACACACCGATAAACCAGGGTGAGCCTAACGTCTAATCCACGTGCCCATCGATGCGAGTAGCTATAATATAATCGTGGTTTGATATTTTTTTAAATAGATCTTTACTCCTAAATATAACATTCTTTACAAATACTATTCTACTGTTTAGCTTAGAATTTGTGTATTCTGCTGATCAACCAACAAAAGACACATTTGTATGCTCCTACGGTGGAATTATGGAAATGAAAGAATGCCATAAATAATATTTTCCATTTGAATTTATTAAAGGGCCCACAGCCCTTCCTGATATAATTCTTAATTATCTAGGGACAGAACTGTGTTCTACAAAGTTCAATGAACATGTTTTTGCTTCCCTCCTAGGTCGTTTCTCTCAGACAGAGCCATGGGACTTTTCCCACGAACGACGTAGATAGATTCATATAGTTCTTCAATTGAACGATAGGTAGCAGCGCTTGTACTGAAAATCAACTCTACCATAGAGGTTATAAGCTTAGTGAGCGCCGCAGAAAGTAGAGCCACTTTATAAGGTCTTATCAGTGTAATTCATGTCTTCGTTGTGATATTAAGTATACAATCAGTAAAAGAGAAATAAACTTTTTGAAGTAAATTCGCCATAATGGCAACTCTAAGTTGATACCACAGTAAAATTAATTTCATACATATTAGTATCAGAAGGTCTTGTAAAAGTGTTTAATTATTAACAGGAAAAATATGAACAGTACATGGAAGGTGAACACAATTAACTTATTTGATAAAACTCGCTTTATTGTAAACCAAACAATAAATTAAGAATAAACCATATAACATATATTTTAAACATATTGAATGTTTTAAACGGGTCTTTTCAGCATCCAAGTACTATTTTCAAATTTGTCAAAAAATAGTGAAAATTTCATTAAAATTAAATGTCAAATTTTTTCACATTGTTTGCTATGAAAATTTTTAAAAAAAGAGATAATTAATTATGGTTAATTGTTGAGAATAGTATTAAATATAAGTATGATGTTATAAAAAGTTAATAAAAGCAGTTTTACTTAAAATACGAGAACCACATAACAGTGCAGTACTAGTGTGTGTTGTCCGTTTTAAAAATAAAGTTCAAATTAATTCTAGATTAAATGAAGCGCACCCCTAAGTGGATTTCGACCAACAAGTGGTGTTTATGGACAAAATATAATGGCGTTTAGTATTTTGTGACAACGATCCGAAATGTCAACCTCTTTGACTATTTCGATCAATGGCAAGCGTAGGCCCTACTACTTCTCTAGCGGTAGTGTAGGTAGGATCGGGGGGAAATTAATCGAGAACACGTAATGTTGGACAACTGCGCCAGAAAAAAAATATATCGTGATGCCAAGGCGAAAATTGTATCTCTATTGTGTACCCCAATTTTATTATGAATGGACATATCTGACAGCTAGAAATGTTACTAGATCTATTTTCACGTATCTATACGTCAGTTCATGTTATCTGCAGCTGTCACTTTTGATAGATATTATCAATACATATAAATAACACTCATATCATAGTAAAATGTTCCCGATGTACACGGTAAAGAAAATGTTTATATTTTATAAAGTTGCTCCAAATGTCTATTCGTAGTCAAACACTTTATAAAATACTTTTGTCGTAGCAAAAACAAAAAAAATCCCAAAAATGTAAAGCATTAAAAACAACCAAATATTGTAACCCCGGAGGGGGAATTTGGATGTTCAATTCCCCCTCCCCTTATCCCGTTTGTAACACATCCAATTTTTTCACCGTGTCAGGACTAAGTAACTTCAACCTGAACGGGACTCAAATTTGCAACCTTCCAGCTGAGCTGGTCTCTCAAGAGCGAAGAAAGGAATAAGTCGGGGAGGTCCAGCCCCCCGGAATTTGAATTTGGGGAGTCCATATCTACGTCGTATACAAACTTTTATTGGCTCTAGGTGTAGTAACATTTTCTAGCACCCCCAAGGCCGTAGTCGGGGGTAGGGAGGGAGTTGGGATTCAAACTCCACCCAAAATTTTATGAACAAAATATATATATAGCTTTATTTATGGTTCAAACAATATCAAAATTAAGATATAAATACAAATTAGGGGGCTGTGTTACCATAAAAAATACTTCAGATAGTTTCTAGAACTGTTTATCATCTAGAATTTTTTTTCTAGCCTCCGGCAATTGGGGGATGTGCCCACCAACACCCACCGCCTCACCCCCCCGCCCCTGAAATTATTGGCTGGCTACGACCTTGAGTAGCCCCCTCCCCCTTCTCATCCTAGAAAAAAATAGCTTTCTTCTCCCTTGGACTCTTGGCTACAGCATGTAGCTGATTCTGAAGTAAATTTTCTTTCAAGCAATGATAATGAATATTTATTAATGCTATAAAAACTCTTAAGAACATTAATTTATATCAAATTTAGTAATCACATATTATATAATTGAAAACTGTAATTTCCTAGTTAATAAATAGTAAATTTCGTCAAAATAGTTCTCGATATCGATTTTAATACCTTCTCATAACCAAAGAGTAGTTGATAAATCTAACACATTTGAGGGATTTTTCTTTAATTTAAAATACTTATTTACTTTATATGCCATAAAATATAATGTATAACACTCAAACTCCTTCATTTAGTTACAAATAAAAATACAAAATGATTTTAAGGTATTTAAAACTCAAATTAGTTCCTTACCCACCCAAGTTTCTTCGCCCAAGAATGTTCGGACCACCTCTGAAATTTGTTGGATCACCTTAAAGGGGAGTCCACATATACATATAAAAACTTATTGTTATAGTTTTTTACTTTTACTGCAGTTTTAATAAGTAAAACTTCCGAATGTAAAATTAGCTTTGTCAACATTTCAAATGCCTTTGTTGCCTTACAAACACTATGTTATTGGAAAACAAAGGAGTTTGTTTTGGGATGAGTCGATTAAGTGAGGTCCAAGAAAAGGAAGCAAACAATTTTGCATCACCTGTAAGATCTTACTCGAGGAATTATCAAGAAGAAGGCGTATAGCCCAAACAGTTGGTAAGACGCGGTGCTAAAATAAAATAAAAAAACAAGAGAAAAGAGCAGCTTAAAAAAAGAATAAGTGTCATATATGAAATTTGTAGCTTATATAGTTAGTATAACTTACCTTTTCCAGTCTTTCAACACACCTAATTACTCAAAATATTATTTTGTTACTATTAAAAGTTTGAAATCATACACAATATTTTAACAGCATTACTAGTCAATAAAAGGAGAAGGAAATCATTGTTCAAATAGAAGTGGCCTGTTGCTAATATAATACTAGTGTTGGTTACATAAAAATAGGTTAAATCATTAAAGAAAGACGCAAACGCACAAAACTCCAACCAAACAAAGAAAGAAAGTATGCCTAGTGCTAGAGAAATAACTCCAACCAAACAAGGAAAGAGTAGAACTATATAAATGACTCTAACCAAACCAGGAAACTGTTTAAACCTACAGCTATATAAATAACGCTAGCCAAACCAAGAACCTATGTATAAATCAGCTATAAAAATAAATCTAACCAAACAATGAGAGTGTGTGTACCTACAGCTCTAGAAATAACTCTAACCAAACACAGCAAGAGTGTATACCTAAATCTAGAGAAATAACTCTAACCAAACAAAGAAAGAATGTATACCTACAGTTATATACATAGAACTAAAAAAATAACTCTAACCAAACCAGGAAACTGTGTATACCTACAGCTATAGAAATAACTCTAACCAAGTAACTATATATAGCTACAGCTACAAAAAATAACTCTAATCAAACAAAGTCAGAGTTTATGCCTAGTGCTAGAAAAATAACTCTAACCAAAACAAGAAACTGTGAAAACCTACAGCTATAGAAATAACTCTAACCAAACAAGTAGAATGTGTATAACCAACCTAAACATAGAAAAAGTATTCAAAATAAACAAGGAGAGTGTGCATAGGCTACTTAAAACTAAATAAATAAACCCAAACAAAAAAATAAAGAGAATGATGTGTATACCAAGAGCTAGAGAAATAACTTTAACCAAACAAAGAGAGTGTGTACACCTAGCGCCAAATAAATAACTCTAATCAAACCAGGAGATAGTGTGTAGCTACAGCTATATAAATAATCCCATACCAAACCAGGAGACTGTGTGTACCTACAGCTAGATAAATAATCCCGACCAAACCAGGAGACTGTGTGTACCTACAGCTAGAGAAATAATAGACCTGGAGATTGTGTTTAAATACAGCTAGATAAATAAATCTAACCAAACCAGGAGATTGTGTATACCTACAGTTAGAGAAATTATTCTAACCAAACCAGGAGTCTGTATGTACCTACAGCTAGAGAAATAACTCTAACCAAACCCGGAGATTGTGTGTACCTACAGCTAGAGAAATAATAGACCTGGAGATTGTGTTTAAATACAGCTAGAGCAATAACTCCAACTAAACCAAGAGATTGGGTGTAACTACATCTAGAGAAATAACTTTAACCAAACCAGGAGAATGTGTGTACCTACAGCTAGAGAAATAACTCTAACCAAACCAGGAGAGTGTGTGTACCTACAGCTAGAGAAATAATAAACCTGGAGATTGTGTTTAAATACAGCTAGAGCAATAACTCCAACTAAACCAGGAGATTGTGTGTACCTACAGCTAGAGAAATAATAAGCCTGGAGATTGTGTTTAAATACAGCTAGAGCAATAACTCCAACTAAACCAGGAGAGTGTTTAAGCTTTTATCTACATCTAGAGAAATAGCTTCGCTCAATAAGGTGATTGTGTATAGCTATATTTGGCGTTTAACCCTAACCTAAAAGGTTTATAACTATAGTGACAATTTTTTTATTATAAAAAGCAGGACAAATATATATCATAATGGTGACTATATTCTTAGTATTTATAAATGTATCATACGTTTTAAAGAAGAAGAAATAAAGTAGACAATGGGAAAATAACAGATGGAATATAAAAACAAAACATATTTATAAATACCTTTTCATTGCTAATTAGTAATCACGGGTAACACTTAGTTTCATCAGTCACACAATTCCTAAAATAGTTTCAGTGTCAATTTCATGTAAAAAAAAAAAATGTCCGAACATAAACATAAATAACTTTTTTTTCACTATGAATTACAAAATAAAAGTAGGAAGTTTAATAACTTTAAACAACTACTTTAGTACTAAAGTTATAATAATACATTGTGTTAAAGGAAAAACAACTCTAGGAACAAATAATAGGTAATATCAAGAAACATCTTTGAAAGACGTAAGTTATGTTACCAAAAACTAAAGCACAGGTTCTTTCTTCCCTTTTCATGAGAATTTAAGTACATCGCCATATATAAGTAAGGAACTTAAATGGTATTTGCACGTGTACATAACATTTTGGCAAATATAACTTGTAATTAAAAATTCTCAAAATCAAATCTTGAAGGTCATGTATGTTCCTTGCGCTGTTGATTTCGATAAAAAAAATTCTCTAACTCAACATAAGTACTTTTGGAATTACTTGTTTAAAAAAAATATCTATGGGTGTAATACTACAAAAGCTCCAAGGCTTCTTTGGTGCTGACTGACAGCTCACAGCTGACAGCTTACGGCTTTGAAAAGTTACCAGACCAAATTATGTATCCCTACGCCGAACTATATGATCTGCAAAAACATGTGTTTAGCAAGTGACAGCCAAAATTTAGGTATACACCTAAATGTTGACTGTCAGAAGTCAGCTGTTAGCTGTACTTGTTCTGCAGGACAACAGGACATAGCCTCAAAAAGTAGTGCCCTCCTGCATAAAACCATATGTATAATCATCCTACTTAAGCCTATATTACGTAACCATATTAATGTGATTATTTATTGTCTAATTACCACATTATACATTTTCAGACCTTTCAAGAAAACGACACCCTTGTTCTTACCTGAAAGGTTAGTTTTTCAATCAAATAATACATTTTCAAATAAAAATATATAAATAGTGTTTTACTTTGATGCAAAAATTTCCCATTTTAATCGAAAAATATACTTTATTTCTATAAAACATTTAGGACATTTAAAAAAACACCTATAGCCTGACATTGTTTTAGTTTATTATAAAGGTCGATTTATCATTTTCTTTACATTGTTTGAGCTTTAGCGTAGCTCCAAATTGCATGTTAGAAATTAAAAGTGTACTTAATACCATATTGGTTTCGACTTGATATGTTTGACTAAAGAAAATAGAGCTGAAGCCCTCAACGCTCTATTTTCTGTGGTGATTTGACAGTGAATCTCAATCGTTGAATGTAATTAGTTGCTTTGAGCTAAATCACGCGCCCATGGCACACATTATATTGATTATTGTTACCCGTACACGAGACATTCGTCCAAATCATTTTCGATAAAACCAGATTTAATGTGCATCACATGAATTTGAAATATAAACTTGCAAATCTAGCAATTAGTTGGAAAACAATAGCCATTTTGACTACATGACAGTGGTATGACGTCATCTGCAAATGTGGCGCGCAGCGGTGTTGCACTTTTGAGTAGGCAACAATGAAGTTGCGGGAATTTAACTTACGCAACTTGATCCAAGAAATGCTGGTGCTTTCGAATATCAAATCAAAAGATTGAAGATGAATAATTTTTGGTGTTTCTGGTTTTATTAATTTTTAAAAATACTATGCTAAACACCCTCTTTAAGATTTTAATAAAATAACAATTTGTATTTTAAAAGGGTGTTTATAGCACAACCTGTGTCTTATAGTTCAAAATAAAATTGGATCTATTCTTTGTAATTGCTAAAGAGTAGGGAAAATATTTACACAACAATAACATGTTTCTCTCTAGAAAATAAAGGATAGGCTTTTTTCTGCTGTCGATTAATTAAACATAATATCTTGGATAAAGCACATAATGCTATTTCGTTCTTTTGTGTATTTATTTTATTCAATAGTCAAACTTATAACATAGTTCAGTTCTGTGGTACAATAATTAAAATATTTCATGATCTACTTGACGTGTTATTTTTCTTTTGAGGCTTTGAGGTTATGTTGTCTGTTTCTGGTGAATAACAGCACTTTTTAAAGTGCACTTTTAAAACTTATAAACAAAAACGTATTTTAATCTACTTTTTCTGTAAGCTTTGTGTTCAAAAAAGCGTGCTCAATCTATCATTGGTTCATGAAAACTAAGAAAGTTCAAATCTAAAGTTCGAATTTGTTTTTTCCCTCTCTGTTTTCCCTTCCCGTGTTTCTCTTTAGCGGCAGCTTCGGTGTACGCGCTCGGCCAGCAGACGACGACCGCTTCAAATCTCTCTTCCCGCCGTTACCTATAGCCCATTTGGCATTTTCCCCAGCGCCCGAATCCTATAGCCCATCGTTGTTATCGTCTCACAGCTGCATAAAGTGAAACGGCGGTTCAGGCGGAACGGCAAGCCAGCCAGGCTGGGATAGAGCTGCAAGGCTCTGCGCGTTTACTTCCCTCCCCTCTATTTATCGATTCTCTCTTGGTTGAGTGTTGTGGCCGACTCTCTCTTGCGCGCACAACGAGCGAGGAAAGCAAAGTTTCCCAAAGACTGTAGCTTGGCTAAAGTCTAGCGTTGAAATTCAAAGAATTATGACACCTTTCTTCGAGTGATGAACGCTGGGGTATATTCAACAAGTGACCGACGACAGCTCCAGACCGCTAGGCAGAGCCCATTTGACAATCAACTAACTACTGGGAAACAACAATAGTTTTTAAGTTTTAAAAAAAACATAATGTATCTATAGTAGGCCTATGTATTTTATTTTATGGAATAAATTTCATATTGTGAGGAAATATATTATGTTTGAGAGAAAAAAGAAACCACTAATCGTTGCGTGGAGCAATTCTAAATTGAGTTTTCACAGAGTAAATATTAGAAAACTTGTGTAAATACAACTGACGAACAAGCATATTTTTTGTTCTTTGAGAAAGCTGGCTCGGCAACACAGAATTGAGGTTATGTTGTCTAACAGTATTACCAGCAAGAAGCATCAGTCATGGGAAGGGGACGAGAACACCGTTATGCAGAGGCCGGAGAGGGAGAGAGAAGCCGGGAGACTCCGGGGCGGCCGATCAATGGCGCTGCTGCTCCGGCCCCCCAACAGAAACGCGCCAAAAAAAAATGGCAGGCGAGAGAGCTTCAAGCTCTGGCTCACAAAACACGGCAAAAAGAGGAGAGAAATGAATGGGGGCGATAGAGAGGAGAGGTAAAAATGTTATTTTGCTTCTCTTGAAAAGCACCAATCCTCCCTCCGTGAGAGTAAAAAAAAAAGAGAAGATAAATAAAAAAAACAATTTTTGGTTATGATACTGTTTTAAAAAAATACAAGAACAAAAAAAAAAGCTTGCTCATCAAAACTAACTATACCGTTTTCTCTTGGTCGTCGTTTGGAAATTTTGTTTTGAATTTAATCAATCTATGCCATTTACTTATATTTCTATTGTTGACAACTTTCTTGCTTGCGTTTGAATTTTACAGAATTTGCTTGGTTATATGTGCAACCGCTAGATAGCACGGGTAACAAGATAGAGAACTTTTCTTCTCTAATCCTCTCTCACCTTTCCCGCCACATAGTAACTTGACAATTGAATGCCCATCCCAGTAATTTCTACCAACATTCCAAACTTTTATGGCGACTTGTCTTTCAAACTTCCCGCCTGACTTTCGTAATAGTTTTTCTAGCTTGCTTTGGCTTATAGACAAACAAAACCCTCGTTAAAAGTTTTTTGTTTTCATTGAATAAATATCAAGTGATTTTTAAGTTAAACATTTCTGTTTACTAATAAATTAATTCTTCTGATAACAATATTGTGCTCTATAATTCGGTTTCTCGCAAAAAGTCGTTGTTCCTTGACTTCAATAATTTACTGTGAATAATCAACACTGCCCGGTTTTGGTGGCCGCATGGTCTAAGGCACCACTCTCACAGTAGGTTAAACGGGGAGATAGATTGAGGTTCGAATCTCGGCCAGACTAGGATGTTTAAAAAGATTGTTTTCCACTCTCCCTCCACGTATATGTGGGTACACTTCCTTTAAATAAATAAGGAAACACTAACAATTCGAGTGAATAAAGAGTTTAGAAAACGTTATTTTTTCATCGACGTACGCGCACCTAGAAATTTGTTTTTGGGAAGGGGGGTGGTGCTCCTACCGGCGGCCCGTAGTTAAGTCCCCTAACAGGATATGGCGTGTATATATATATATTACCACTACGTCTTACTATTTGTCCAGGTTATATGCATATATGATAGTTACTCTGATGGGATAAGGATGAGGAAGGAAACATTTGAGAGGTAATGTACCCAAATTTGCGTAGAAATAGAGTGGGAAGCTATTTAGGAAAAAACACCTTTAGTAGGCCCGACCGGGATTCAAAACTCGATCTTCCCATCATCAGCAGGCCAGTCTAATACGAGACTTACCCCATTCGACCACTGAAGCTGATAATATTTAATTAATATATAGACCATATATATATATATATGAGGTTGAAAGTGGTATGAATATTATCAGATTCGAAAAATGTATCTTCCTAGGTTTTGAGTAAGAATACAAAAAAGCGTTATAANTAATTAATATATAGACCATATATATATATATATGAGGTTGAAAGTGGTATGAATATTATCAGATTCGAAAAATGTATCTTCCTAGGTTTTGAGTAAGAATACAAAAAAGCGTTATAAATTACAAAAAATGCTTTCTAATGATGGTTTGGGGTTAGAGGGGGGGGGGGGCCCTAACCATACCCCTTGCTCGGGGGGGAGGGGGCCCTAACCATACCCGTCTTATATCCCCTTCTTCAGTACCAGTCTTGTTTGTTGTGCAGCCGTATCAAACAATATTTATAAGACGAAACTATTGTGAATTAACAAGTGTTAGTTTTGTGTTGGCAAATAAGAGATTTGACAATAAGCGCTAGGAATATATTTTGTTTTGTTTTTTATAATGAGAGCCAATGGTGAGCCAAGGGAGTAATTGGGGCATTCCCCGCCTCTCTTCCCATTCTTTAACGGACCGCATCGCATGTATGGAATAAAACCCGCATCAGAAGGCACGCAGACTAAATCTCAAGCTCATATAGTCCGGTTCACAGAGGGAAAGGAGGTCGGGACTCGAATCTAGGCTGGGTGTACTGATTATCTTTTTCTCTAAATGGTTTCCCAATCTTACTCCCCGCAAAGGCGGGTGCATTTACTTTAAATCATACCTTCATCAAATTACTTAATTGTTGTTGTTAGAGGTAAATAAATACCCACTTCGGTGGCCGCATGGTCTAAGGTGCTACTCTCACAATAGACTGAACTCCCGATGTCGGAGGAGTGGTTCGATCCTGGTTGGATATACTTAGGGGGTCTTTTCCTAAATGGTTTCCCCCTCTCCTTCTCTCCACACAAATGCGGGTACAGTTCCTCTAATTTAAACTTTCCTGATCCATAACTCAGTAGAGTAATTAGTATATAAGCTTATAAGCCGAATGGGCAGTAAGACACGGTGTTAAAAAAAATTAAACAGCCCGAACAAGAAGTCAAACGTGGATTAAAAGAATGTAAATAACTTAAAACATATGAATTATAGCTAAAATATAGAGATTTAAAGATGCGTCCAGCTCAAATTTAAAAGCAGGCTAAGTACTTGATATTCAAAAAGGGATTCACGACTTGGGGGGATGTACACAAATAATAACTTTGATATAGTGTATGGCCCCCCTCCACTCTTCTCCCCTATCAATACATCACTTTTCAAAACAAAATGTCCTGTTACCCCGCTGGTGAAAGTAATGCAGGTATAACTGAAGGAATGCTAGCGTCTTCGCACCTAAAGCTTATTGATACTCATCCCTAGCAAAATCTTTGTTACTATCCTGCAACATTTGCTAAGGAGAGTAGAAAATTTAATAACAGAAAGTAAGTCGCTTTATGTCGTTAACTTGTTCTTGTGAAAAGATGCAGTATGTCACAGGGGCGATCTATTTGCAGTCAGATTTACAGCCGACTCGTCATTTAGTGACATTTATCTGACTTTTGAAGTTACTAGATCTTCTTTAATGGAGTCGAGGGCTGAGGGGTGTGTTTTTTAAATGTAAATTTGACAGCTGTGTGATATATATCTGTTACGTGTTTTCATATTTACGTATTAAATAAGGGATAGTATCAAACGATCTTAGTATATTTGATAATATATTATATTTGTACAATACCCTTTTAAAAATCAACAGTTTCATTTCTGGTCGTGTAAAGTGTCCCGTAGGAGTTTGTTGGACAATAATTGCGAACGAGAATAATTTTTAGTGACCCTCAAAATCTGGGAGGAACATTTAAATTAAGACTCAAGATAAATAAAATATTTAATCCAATGAAAGTTGGAAACTGTTCCTCAATTGAAGAGTTAATTATAAACCACATTTTTTATATATCTTCTTAGTTTTTGGGGGCCTCTGTGTGAATTTTCAGTCACCAAGAATTCCAGAACCCTTTTTCGTTAAGGGTTACCCACCTGAAAAATTTCAGCTTCCTAGGTTTGTTGAGTTTCGAGAGTATTTTGATTTTGTTTTGATGAAAACTTCTCCTATAACCCATTTTGGTTGCCCCCTTTAGAATTTTCTGTAACCAAATATTCTTGCACCTTTTTGGATTTGGGGCTACATGCCTGAAAAATGTCAGCTTCCTAGGTCTTATGGGTTTCAAGGTTGTTGTTTTTTAGCTGGACTACGGAACTGGCAATTACCGTAATGGAGATAACTTATGTTTGTAGATTTGAATTAAAAGTAAAATAAATTAGTTATATTAGTAATTGTGTGCACCCAGGAATTTACTTTCGAAACTATAATGTTTGTACTTTTTCAAATTGGTGATTGTAATTTGTACTGTGCTAGGGGTGCGGGGTTCAATTCTCGGTCCCGGCATAGATTTATATGATTACCAACCCATTCCTTCACCTCTGACAAGACGCGTATTAATCACAACTTGTGAATGTGAGGAATGCCAGGCCTCCACCGTGGTTTGGATTCCACGTTAAACTGTAGGTCCTCCATTTACCATTACACATTAGCGTAAGTGCGTATAACCCGAACTGGTAGTAAGACGCGGTGCTAATAATAATAATAATTATTATTATTGTAATTTGTAGGTGATATTTTAATGAGTGGGTGAGCCTGGTCTTAATGTACTGTACAGATTCGACACATCTCCAGTACTCGTCTCTGTCTATATTCATATATTTAAGAAGGAATAGATTTAAAGAAATATTATTATTACTATTAAATGTTCTGTCTTACGACACGTCCATTCCTTTTGTCAGTGAACCTAGACCATCAATGCGCCCTATCCTCTGTCTCCTCCTTCAGCTCCCAGAATTTTCTTCTTTCCTTCAAGTAATCCAATATTTGAATCCTCCTTCTTCCTAAGCTCCTCTTTCCCTCAATCTGTAGCATGTAAAAGCATCAGTTTTACACGTAAACATAAAATACCATAAATATGATTAACACTGTGATTGCAAGTACTAATATATTCAAATAATATGTGGCAGGTGTTAACTCACTGTGGATTTATGTTGACGAGAAACACCAAAGCTCCAGGAAAGCTGCCCCAGTTGATCGGGCTGGTACCACCAGCAAATAAACGTCTTACTCTCAAGCTTCACTTCCAAGAAAAGGCAGATAATTTTCTCTGGGCGCCACACCAGCAAAGAGCACTAGTTGTCATTCATCACAATTTCGCAACTTAACCCTCCATCCCCCCTTAGATTTCCTGATGCTAAGCTGTCCTCGAGTTCGTCAGGTCCGTAACTATATAAGTGCCATCCCTCACTCCACATCCAGCGGGACACGCTACGTCTCACCAACTCGTCCGGTTCGTGGAGCAGGTCACGAGGAACTTCAACATCAACAGGCTACCTGGTACTGTCTTTCTCGACTTGGAAAAGGCCTTCGACCGTGTTTGGCACGAAGGTCTCCTTTTAAAACTCCTCTCCCTGAACCTGCCCTTCTACCTAGTTAAGGTTGTACAATCTTATCTATCCCACCGCACCTTCTCCACTACCTTTGGGAACGCCACATCCCAAGTCAGAAGCATCCAGGCTGGAGTGCCACAGGGTTTCATGGTGGACCCGGTGCACTTCAGTCTGTATGTGAACGATATTCCCAAATCCCTAGACACCAAGTTGGCACTGTATGCAGATGACACGGCTCTAGTAGCAGAGTCGTGGCGAAGTCAGCTGGTGGAGAGGCGACTCCAGACGTACCTGACGCAGTTGGAAGGGTGGCTGACCACCTGGTGGACAAGTATTAACGTGGAAAAGAGCGCAGCAGTGCTCTTCACATGGAAAAGAAAATTCTACAGGCCGGCCTCCACTTCGACTGCTCGGAGAACAGATCATATGGGCGGACAGTGTTAATTACCTGGGACTTACGCTGGACACCAAACTAACCTGGAGACGACACTGTAACGAGAGACTCAACAAGGCGAGGCAAAGGCTGGGAATCCTAGGCCCATTGCTTAACAGGCGTAGCGCCCTGTCAACAAGGAATGGTCTGACACTGTACAAGCAGTTGCTCAGACCGATCCTCGACTATGCGTGTCCCGCTTGGGGCCACTTAGCGGACACGTATATGAGGAGAATGCAGGTTTTCCAGAGCGTGTGTCTGAGGATCATTGTGGGCGCACCTTGGTATGTCCGGAATGAGACTCTGCATCGCGACCTGGATATGCCTACCATCAAGGACCACTTCCGGGGACCGGCGCAGTCCTTCTACGCCAGACTTCCCAGTGCCACCAATCCTCTTGTAGCATGTCAAACAGACAGATTGGACAGCTACAAGTCAAAATCAATATTTTTATAGTTTATGCAAGAAAGAAACTATATTAACATATTTAATTGAATCTACCTCGAAGTTTATTTTCTATGACTAGATGCAGTCTTATAAAATTACGTATCTCGCTACATTCAAACACGTGGTTGGTCAAAAATATTGTCTTTTGATAAATACTGTAGCATTTATCAAAGAAGAGGATTAATATTATCATATTTATGAATAAAATACATTATCACAGACCCTTTGCCATTGGATGATGTCGGATAAATTTACTTACGCTTACCATGCTGTCCACAAGAAAAAATATTAAAGTATATCTATATCACAAATTCTCATAAAAATAATAACGGATCCTAAATAATATAATCATACCAGAGATATTTAAATAGAAATTGCTTTCATTTCCACTCACCCTGTCAAGATGTTCTTCGATTGAATTGCCACATGGTAGAAAAAAGTTAAAGATGGCAGCCACACGTGCTTACAGTATAACACCTGACTAAGGAAAGGAGTGCATATCGATTTCGACCTACTGACCCACTCCACGGCAAGAGACTCTAGCGGTGAGCCAAGGAACCTTGTTCCTCTCTTTCCCCGTAAGTGGATTTCTCTTGTTATTTTCTCTTTCTGCCCGCCTTCGTCCGTATTTCTCCTTTCTATGTTCCTGTGTTTATCACCTTCTCTGCTTCGTTCCGTTTGTATCAGATTTAGCACTATATAAAGACCCCCAGCCAGTTCTCCCTTACAGCCAATTTACTGCAACCCAGCATTGAAGGAAGAACTTCTGCACCGCATCAAAGAACACAACGACCAAGAAGCTTGGGCCGTCGGATACGCTGCCGCCATGGACAGGATGACGGACTTTCGATTAAAAAACCGTCAAACTGGAGACATTGGATCCACCGCAGCCATGGACGGGGCCACGGACTTCGTTCAATTAAGTATAATCAAATAATCAAACGAGTCCTTATGACTTGAATTCTAGTTTTTGTAGTAAAAATAGGCAATGTCTATTTCCTCCTTGTAATATTCTGTATATAGTCGGAGATGATTTTCGTTTGTTTTGAGAGTATGTCGAATTGACAATGGATATACTGCAAGTCTTGTTGACTTCCTAACTTAAAGGTTTATTTTGTTGTTTAAATATTGTGTCCTCCAAAATGAGGGACAAGTCTAATAATTATTAGTTTCATGTATTATACATTAGTCCTAGAGACTATGTTGCTCTGTATATTTACCATACAGTCTTTACGTCACGAGCCTTGGGCTTGTAATACAGTAATGTCTTAGTTAGAGACTTGCTAAACTTCCACAAGTTCCAATAGTCTAATTTGACTCAATGTTTCGCATGACGCCGTAAACGTCATGTACACCTGTTTAATTTTTGGATGGCTACAACCAGGTTGTCTGTATTGGATTACATACCTCAGTTGAGTTGGCGGAATCCTTTATTTTGTGTTAGTTAAGCAGTGACGCTTCTCACACGGTATTAGCTTCGGTGAGCAAACCGGGGAACTGCTATAGAGTCATAGTGGGGTTCGCGTAAATAATACCCTTTTTCTTTGCCGGGTTTTTGGGCTCCTATTGTGTTAGTGTTACTCTTAGTTTAATAGCAACTAGGTTTGTGTGTACTATAGAATGCATTGGCAGTACCGTAAGGGAAAGAGGCCAGTCATAGTACTATTTTGTTGACACCTGCTTATTAGCCATCAACCATTATAATCAAGGAACTTTTCTATTGTTTATCATTATACTAAATGTTTTAAAGAGTTAAATTTACAACCCAGACCGGCTTAACTGATTTAAAGTTTTATATGTAATTATATCTTGTTCTATAATTTGTTATTAACTACTTGATTATTTTCTTCTTTAGAGAAATTCATCCAGTATCCCGGCTCCTGCACAGCCCTGATAGCTACAGCAGAATAATAAAATTCACAAAGTCTTATTGTTTGCACTAAAATTCAAAGTCTAAACTGTAATATCATTGTAAAACCTCAATTTTGTTATTTCTGTTTTATTGTAATAAATCTATATGTTGTTAAAACATAATTCTTTTTATATAAAATGAATACCCTGTAGGGAATAGCCTTTCACTCTTATACAGGGGCTTGGGAATTACGTAATCGACCCTGGAGGGTGCCATCGACGTCCCAAAGCCCTGCTCGGTTAAGCGAGAGGTGACAACAGTGGTTTGGGAGGCTCTCACCCAGCCCCCCATAGAGTAGTGTCTCCGCACGTAGCTCTAAAAACCTTTATTCGGTTTCCCAAAAACTCTATCCCCCCACCATTATTAATAATATGTTTTTTCTGTTCCAGAACTTCGCGAAACGTAACAACCCGTCTTTACTTGCGAACCACACGGTGTGACCAATTGGTCGGTACGTGTTGAAACTTGCTCTCGTGCTTCTCTTCAGGGAGCATCAGAGCATGCCATTCGACTATGACTATGACTATGACCACACCCAACCCACTCCTCATACCTTCCCCCTTCGCCCCTGCCACCACCACACCCAACCCGCTCCTCACACCTACCCCAGAGAATGACAGTGCAAAGCTCAAAAATTTCATTGAGCTACTAATGGGTATTCCGGGACTGGACCCATGGGACTGTTCATCGATTTTCTTGAGGAAAGTCCAGGAATCTCCGAGGAGTAACCGTGGTCACCTGGTCATGGAGCACATCATCCTCTACCTGGTCTCTCATGGCAGTACACCCGAATAGAGGACCACCAGTGCTGAAGGAGCTCACGGTTGCACTCTGGAACGCCAACAGAGTCCGAGGAAGAATGCTGAGCTTGAAAGTTTCGTGGCAAAGCATCGTGTCGACGTAATACTGTTGGGAGAAACCCACTTGCGCTCCGCAATGAGGTTCACGTTAGCAGAGTTCATCTACCAGCGGAGAAACCGAGTGGGGGATGTGGAAAGAGGCGGAACGGTGGTCCTGGTTCTAAGGGGCCTTGACCATCACGTCATCTCACTTACTCCCCTCCAACACATAGAAGCAACGGCTATCCAGTTCTCTATTGGCCCAGTGCGAATCATTTACATCTACTTCCCTCCCTACCACCACTCTCTGACCGGGCTACGAGGGCTGGCATGGAAGTGCTGCTTCAAGGTACCATTCCTGTTTTAATCGGTGGTAACTTCAATGCTAAGCACCCTTCATGGGCTCTAGGATTATGTGCGCTCTTGGCAGATTGCTCCGCGACGTCATAGATCTACACGGCTTGGTGGCTTCCACCCCCTCCACCCCCACCCCTACACACTTCCCTCACAATCCCCTTGGTTTTCCGGGCGTCCTCGACTTCGTTGTCTCCAGAGGGATCAGAAGGTGGTTGGTGCTGAAGTCTCTAGCTGAGCTAGACTCGGATCACAATCCCGTTCTTGTGAAACTAGGACGCGCAGTGTCCTTCATAGATCCCCCGAAAAACCTGGAACTGACTGGGACAGGTTCACGAATGTGTTGAGAGAGAGGTTGGGACCCACCCCTAGCTTTCTAACAGCAGCAGAAATCGATCACGATGGGGAGTTAATAATTTCCGTCATCAAAGGGTTGCTCGAAGCTTCGATGCCGAGGCACCGTCCTAAGAGGGCACCACAGGTTTCTTTGCCCGATTCTATATTCAGACACGTCCGGGAGAAAAATCGGCTGAGGAAGACTTGACAAATCTCGAAGGACCTGGTAGACAAGGTCAACTGGAGCCGCAAAGTGCATGCGGCTCGCGAGATGGTCCAAGAATACCGGAACAGTGTCTGGAAGGACAAGATCGAGAGCCTGTGCGTGCAGGACAGGTCCCTGTGGCGCATGATGACGAACTTGATGCGGGTCCTCGCACCAAGGCCACCTGTTGTGGGTCGTAACGGGGGGAGGGGGGGGCAACTCCGACCATGAGAAGGCCGATACACTTGCTGAGCACTTAGAGGCACAATTTGTACGGACTGATGACCCGTCAGACCCGGTGCACATTGCGAAAGTGGCTCAGGTCTTTGGTGTGGTTTCGTACAAGCCCTTGGCTGAACCTGAACCCATGGAGGCGACAGAAATGTCACGGGCATTTAAGACTAAACGGTATCAATAACGTGGTCCTCAGAAAGCTGCCCTTGAAGGCAATTAACTTCCTCGTGGAGTTATTCAACGCTGTACTGTTCCTAAGTCACTTCTCTGAGCTCTGAAAGCACACTGAAGCCCTCTGATTTCATAAACTTTGTAAGAACCCGGCCCTAGCTTCGTCTTACTGACCGATCAGCTTGCTCCACTGTTTGGGCAAGTTGTTCGAGAGACTTCTAATGACGAGACTGACCCGTCATGTTCGTGAGGTGGGCATCTTGGTGGACGAGCAGTCCGGCTTTTGGGCGGGACAAGCTACGTCTCACCAACTCGTCCGGCTTGTGGAGCAGGTCACGAGTAACTTCAACATCAACAGGCTGACTGGTACTGTCTTTCTTGACTTAGCAATAGGCCTTCGACCATGTTTGGCACGAAGGTCTCCTTTTCAAACTCCTCTCCCTGAACCTGCCCTTCTACCTAGTTAAGGTTGTACAATCTTATCTATCCCACCGCACATTCTCCACTACCTTTGGGAACGCCACTTCCCAAGTCAGAATCATCCGGGATGTAGTGTCGCAGGGTTCCATGGTGGGTCCGGGGTGCTCTTCAGTCTGTATGTGAATGACATTCCAAAATCCCCAGACACCAAGTTGGAACTGTATGCGGACGACACGGCTCTAGTAGCGGAGTCGTGGTGAGGGCAGGTGGTGGAGAGGCGATTCCAGACGCACCTGACGCAGTTGGAGGTGTGGCTGGCCATATAGAAGACAAGTATTAACGTGAAGAAGAGCACAGAATTGCTCTTCACATGGAAAAGAAAGTTCTACAGGCCGGCCCCACTCCGGCTGTTCAGAGAGCAGATCAGATGGGCGAACAGTGTCAACTACTTGGGACTTACGCTGGACGCCAGACTGACCTGGCAACTACACTGTAACGAGAGACTCAACAAGACGAGGCAAAGGCTGGGAATCCTAGGCCCACTGCTTAACAGGCATAGCGCCCTTTCTACAAGGAACGGTCTGACACTGTACAAGCAGTTGCTCAGACCAATCCTCGACTATGTGTATCCTGGTGGACACGTATATGAGGAGGATACAGGCGTTCCAGAGCGGATGTCTGAGGGTCATTGTGGACGCACCTTGGTACGTTCGGAATGAGACTCTGCATCATGCATGACCTAGAGATACCTACCATCAAGGACCACATATGGAAGCTGGTGCAGTCCTTCTACGGCAGACTTCCCGGTGCCACCAATCCTCTTATCCGGGGGCTTGGGAATTACCTCATCGTCCCTGGAGGGTGCCATCGACGTCCCAAATCTATGCTCGGATAAGCGAGAAGTGTCAGATAGTGGTTTAGGGGGCTCTCACCCAGCCCCCCATAGAGTACTGTCTCCGCACGTAACTCTAAAAACCCATATTCGGTTTCCCAATATATTCTTTGTTTTACACCACCAATATTAATAATATGTTCTTCTCTGTTTCAGAATCTTCGCAAAATGCCAAAATCCGTTTGTTTGGTCGTTACATGTTGTAAATAATATATGTTATTGTATCAATTCGATGGAGGAAGAACTTGGACGTAAACCTACATCGCTGAAGTATTTACGAGTCGCTGAAGTATTTACGAGTTGCTGGAATGTGTCAGGCGTCGGTCTCCCCGCCCCGTCTCAGAGGAAGCCTCTTCTGAGACTTTAAGTATCTACAATTAATAATCTGATTTAGATTCTAAACTCCTCTTTTGCTATGTCCATAAGACATAGTTTTATGTTTCAAAATGTCTGACTTTATTTTCTATGTCCATCAGATATAGTTTTATGTGTCAGAATGTCTGACTTTATTGTCTATGTTCATCAGACATAAGTCTTTGTGTCAGGATGTCTGACTTTATTTTCTATGCCCATAATGCATAGTTTTGAATGTTAGCCTTAACGCTCTTTTTCTATGTCCATAAGACATAGAGTTGTTTGTCAAAATTATGACATGTTTTCCTATATCCATATGGCTTAGTTTAGAATGAAGGGATTAATGCTCTATTTATCATGGACCATACGACTTTAATTACTATGTCAGTGTGTCTGACTTTTTTGTCTAAGCTCTTAAGACATAGTTTATATATTAGGGAATAATAATTACTCCCTAAACGATATGTCGATGATTGGGATCTATTTATGACGGAAATCGGGTGATCATACGTTTTCTTTAATAACCTAGTTAGGACAGTGACAGATAACAGTCATTATTGCCTCTTTGTAGTGTATCTATTTAGGGTGCGCAACCTGTGGGAGCACTACAGTTGGTAGTCGTGGCCCGCGGGAATAGTGTTTTGTCTCCCGTCCCTGTAGGAGTCGTTTGTGTCAAGTTATACTAGTATTGTTTGTACCTATTATTGTGCGCCCTAATAATGGGTGGAAGTATAAATATACTATTGAATGTCCAGGCAGTACTTTTTAGGAAGTGACCGGCCATAGTATGTTAACCATGTAGATGCCTGATTGCTCGCCATGTACTATTTTTAAAATGTTGGTTCCTCTTCAAGGAAATTAACCTTAGGGTCTCGTAACTCTTTAGGGAGTTAACTCACGCTAGCTAGCTGATTTGTATATCAATCCTCATAGTAACTCTATAAAACTAGTATTAAATACCCCTTGTTTTCATTCACTATAATTTCACTATTATTCATGAATAGTCCTTTCAGGTCTTAGTCTGGGATTAGCTAGGTTGGATTATCTTCATGTATTGTGGCTTATCCATATATTATTATTTCGCCTTATCTTTGACTGCCATTGTTTTGAGGCAGACGCACCTTCGTAGGAGAATGAGCGTTGATCCTCATTTTTAGAGTTATTAAACCATTCTATAATATATAAATTCTTACTTCTGTTAGTTCCTTGTCACTTAGGTGTTTATTTATATTCCTGCATATCGGGAAGTTTACGATCATGGTAACTGAATAAAGTTATCTTAAATAACTATGGACTGTTTTATCAATAATGTATTAAAATATATATGTAATTCTATTTCTCTTGTTTACATTTAACTAAACTGATTTGTTAAACTTAAATATTTCTATTATGTCTCATCCCTTCCAAAACTTCCTTATTTAACTTTGTGTGTAATTGTAATCGTCACTTTTACTTGATAAGAGAAGTGAGGATTCAAATCTTACCTTGTATGACGTCGTGCAGAAGACAGTTCCTCCTCTTAAGGATGTGTTTGATATGATACAGTTCTTTAGAGTCCAAGTTTCTGCTCTATGCAGCGCGATGTTCCAACTGAAGCATTTCATTAGTTTCTTCCTCATTTCCAAACTCAACTTGCTGGTCAGCAGTTAACCTCTTCTTGTTGAAAGATTCCTTGGCCATGGCAATCCATTACCTAATTTTCTTGGTGCAGTAGGCATCCTTTGTCAGCAAACCTCCCAGATACTTGAACTGCTCAACACTTTCCAAATCCTGGTTTCCAATTTTGATTTTAGAGGCTTTTCATTTTTTGAAATCCCATCACTTTTGACTTCTCAGTGCTGATCTCCATGCCATCCATATATTCTCCCTGTCTCTACCAGCTAACCCATCATTCCATGCAATCTTCTTCATTTTTGGCCAGCAATGCTCCTTATTCGACATTATTTAGAATGTTTTCTAAAATGCCATATTCTTATATTTGTGCTTCATACAAACATACATATGCCTAACTACTATATATATATTACATATATTACATAACATACATTACCTTACACCCATTACATAAGTAACATAACATACATTGCATTACAACATACATTACATAACATACATAAAATACATTAAATAACATACATTACATACATTACAAAACATACTTTACCTTACACACATGACATACATACATTACATAGCATGCATAGTTTAACATACAATACATTACGATACAATGCAATACAATACAATATACTACATTACATTACATACATGCATACATACATACGTGCATACATACATACATACATACATACATACATACATACTATACATACATACATACATACATACATGCATATATACATACATACATACATACATACATACATACATACATACATACATACATGCATGGAAATATATATTATTAGATAGATAGATAATGTTTATAGTGAATTTCTTATATTGCAAGAATATGTTTTAAGATTTTTTTTAAAACTATTTGCAATCTTATTTAGGGGAAGTGGGAGTGCGAGTGTCTCATATTCCCTGCTTGCTTCTCACATTTTCCCCGTGATTTAGATAAAACTAACACAAAGTTTTATTTAATCGACATTTTCACTTTGGTTTTATTCGCATTTCAGCTGTTAGTTTTAACGTATCTGCACAGATGGCAGCAGCTACTACATATTGCATTTAAATACAATTTCAGACGTTGCTTTACGGATTGAAAACGAACGTAAGCATCAGCAATTCATTACTCACCGATTTCGCATTAAAAACTTATTATTTGACGATATGGATTCAAAGTTGCTAAAAATGCAGTGGACCTGGTTGGATGGAATCCCGACTGATTAAGCCAATTTAGATTCCCAATTAAAGAAGAAATGTTCGTTGTATAATTTAATTAAAATGGTATATGCTATTGCGTTATAATAGTACGTTAGTATGAGATGAGTCCCCTATTCAAATCCAATCACACCATTCATCCGGCCGATCCATGATACGCGTCTAATCTACTTTTCCGGACTATCCACATGCTCACACTAATGGGTCAGGACCGAGAATAGTAGAATCTAGAGGAAACCTACATCGGTGAGCACGTGGGTCACGGCGTTGATCTCATCTGGATTGCTGGTAGCCTAGTGGTTTGGGTTCTAATCCAGAACGGACGTACAGAGTGTGTGTGTGTGTGTGTGTGTGTGTGTGTGTGTGTGTGAAAACCACTCTTGCTCTACTCAAGTATGAGCAGACTGTCTCTAAATTCTACTTTACTCATCCTTACCTCCTCAGAGTAAATATGGTAGTAGAAGGTGGTATACAAAAGTATTTTCTTTTTAGAGGCAGTGATTACGAGCTTTGTGCTTCAGACACTGACCTAGGAGACATTTTGGTTCGGGTCTAACTAGGGCTGAAGTGTAATATACACGTGGTGTTAAGGCTACTTACAGAATTTTAAAGTAACTTTCCAACTGTAAGAAAAATCCCAAATTCTCGTTAACTAAGAGTGTATACAACCCGAACGGTTATTAAGACGCAGTGCTAAAAGAACAAACAAAAAACTATACTTGTCAGAGTTGTTCTTATTATTTTTATTTTAGGCTGGTGGGGGGTATCGAGGAGTGTGTTGAAGTCCCAAACGAGAGACGTAATTTTTTAGACGTAATTTTTTAAACAATGAACCTCTCTTGACGTAATATAATTTTTAAACCATAGGTAATAATTGGCGGTGAATTTTATAAAACTTTAATAAGCTATTAGCCTAATCATTGAAGAGGAATACAAAAATACATTACTTATAATATTTCGGGTAATGAGGGTGGGGGGTTTAAACCCCCAAAATACAAAAAGTGTTGACCTGGTGTTTGTGATTAGAGATTGATCAGGGGTGTTTCCATAAAACTGATTTTTTATTTTAAAAAATATCACGATCTCAACTATGTTCAGAGAACAATGCAACCATTCTTGTTGAGCGTCCGCAACAATAAAAGCGCACACAATATTTATTCTGTTTTGTTGACTAGAATGTTGGAAAGGCAAAGGTGTGGCTAGTTGTAATTGTTTCAAATAAGACCCACATTTCTGTTGACAAATACGTCGTTGATATGTGTTCTTGTGATATTCAACCTCAGAGTTGGAGTTGCCACAATACAAAACAACAATGCAATACTGAAATATATTTTTTATTTGTTTTCATGCGTAAATAGAAATAATTAAAATATTTATTTTGATACATTAAGATAATTTCCATTGTCTAACGAGCGTGTACAGGGAAGACTTTGACCTATAGAGCATTGTTTTCAACTATTTTTTTTTTTTTTTTAGCTTTGTTTTAACCCAACGAACAACAAATTCAAGCTAGACTTGCAGGTCGCAGAAGAGCGGCGGCGCTAGTTTTAGTTCGACTCGACAAAATTTCTCTCTCCCCTCTTTTCCCTCCCAAGCCCTCCTTCTTTCAAACCACCCTTCCTTCTCACCCTCCTTCGCTTGTCAATCTTTCTCTCTCTCTTTCTCTTTCATTGTCGACCGCCCGCGCAACTCGTTTCGATGACGTCAGCGTAATCTAGCGAGAGAGCGTGGAGAGAGAGAGAGAGACAAAGATATAGCACTCAACGACGTAGTTACAACGGAGGTCGATGGCGGCGCCAGTGTAAGAAAAAGTACGACACAGAAAAATAAAAACGATGGGTTGGCGTGTTATTTTTTTCTTCTTCCCTTCTTTTATTTATACCTCCCTCTCTCTCTTTGGTTTGTTTGTTAACTATAGTTCCAGAAATGGGAGGGATTGGAGTGTAGGTACTTTAATTTTATTTTATTCAGAGTTAAAAGTCAAAAGTTCTTTACTAGTTTTGAGTTTGACCATAATTCATCTTTTGCATTTGATAAATTTGTTTATATAAATATCTATATACAATAGAACTAAGTTGTACTATTATTTTTTAATAAATATAGTAGTTATAACATTATTTAATTTAGGTTAGTGATCAGATAAACTACTGCTTCAGGCAATGTAACCCTCTTTTTGGAGTGATTATACCTTTGGGGGCTCGTGGGGAAGTCCTCAACCAATACACGGCAAGGAGTTTTTTTTTAAATATCAAACCAACTAGAAAAAATTTAAAGTTGATTTCTTAAAAATATATTTGGTGTTGTAGATGATTTTGAATTTTATAAGACTCCAATATTCTACTAGTGTAAGTATTGAGAAGAAATACAAAACTAAATTACTAATAGTTAATACTTTAACTGTGGTTTGAGCTTCCAAAACACCCCCACGCGGCATGGCTCTGCCTTCATATAAGTATTGTATATAAATTCACCGCTTTAATATTATTTAACTAAAGGTATTCAAAATTAATATCTTTGAATCAATTTGAATTTTACATACGCTACTTGCATGTTGTTTATCAAACATTGTCAAGAGTTCTACAAAAATAAAAACTTAAGAAAACCTTTTTTTAAAAGTGTCCCTTCTAAAAGATCGATTTAAAATCTGGTTCATTAGTAGCCGCGAGTGAAGTGCTCTGTCACGTGCTGCCACCTAGCCGGGTAGCGGAGAAGCTCTGTTCTACAATTGATTCTGAACATGCTAAATGCAACAAACCACAGTATTGGCAATAAGTATTCGTTCCCCGCAGCATTACTATTATGCGGTGAGATATTGCACCTGTGGGATCAACCTTGCCGGCCATTAAAGTGTCATACGAGAACGTTCAGTTTGTTAAATGTCGCATTTAAACTCTTAATTAAGTCGGCGTCACAACGCTTTAGTGTAAACAAAACCGCGATGTATTTATTAGAGCTAATTGACCTGCTTGTTAAACAATTTTAGATGGTGAAAATAATTAATATAAAACAATACTCAAATATATTATGGTTTTTATTAAAATGTTTTTTGTTATAAATTTGTTGAATTTTTGCTTATCTTAATATATTTTTGTTGTAGTGTAAAAAATATAGAATGTACTCTATACTCTATTAGATGATGGCCCATGAATCAAATAGTAACTTAAAATAGTTATTTTCATGCCTTATTGTATATACGCTTTGGTAAATGTTCAACACATTTATGCATATACATCTGAAAATCAAGTTGCTTATCCTCTTTTTTTTCTGTAACGAATAAAGATTCGTGTAAAAATACTACACTGCTAATTAAATTATTAAAGAAATATTTTATGAACTAAAGAAATGTTAGCTGTTACTTTTTAATTAGAAATAAAGAAGTTACTATTCCACACAATTTTAATGACGTAGTTTTAAAATGGGTCGACAAAGTGATTTTAATTTTGTGAGTAACTTGTTTCATATCCTTTATATATTTCCACCGATCATTCTTCAATAAATACAGCCATTAAACGAATAAATATTGACCTAGCTGCAGTAAATACTTGGTCCGAAATAAATTGCCTTAAATTGAACCCTGATAAAATTCAAGCCATTCTTATAGGAACACGCATACTACTACCGAATGCGGATAGTACAACTGACGATGACGGCTAAAAACCTTAGTGTGATTATTGATGAAAATCCTAACTGGACAGATCAAGTAACGAAGATTTTCAAGAAAATGTATGCCTGCTTACATTCGCTGAGAAGATTGGAGAATTTTCTACCAGAATCTGTGCGAATTATTCTTGTCCAAAGTTTAATATTGACTACTGCGCCGTGATATACAATGGCTTCAAAGACGACCGTCTAGCAGAACGACTACAAAACACAATACGTGTTCGATACATATATTTAACTTATAACGGTATGGCCATATTTCAATGTACATATTTTAATAAACTGCGTTGCTCCAGAATAATGGTCCGGCCAGACTGACAAGCGTGCGAGCGAGCGCGTGACTAGCAGATAGCTCTCGATAGTTGTTGACGATAAGGCAAAGGTTCGAATCTTGGCTTAGTGAACTGAGGGTGGTTTTAGACAAGTGACTTATTGTTGTGGTTTTCCAAGCCTCTCTCAGCACTAATGGTAGTTCTTATTTGTAAAGGCCTACTCTGATGATAATATTGAACTATTTTAACATATCAGTTTTACATAAATATATATATATAGTTTATGGTATTACCAATTAAATTAGGCCGTTAGTAGCAAGTGTGCTAGACCTATCGATAATTATAAAAAGGTCAAACATTTTGTCTAATTGAGAAGTGTTCCTAGCCCTCAATTAACCAACCAACATACAATAATATTGCCTAGCGCCTGTAAACTAGACTGTTCCGGCTCGAGCGCGTACGTTTGAAAAATATAGAACCAGTTCTACCTTTCAAGCGCGCACGCCCAGTCGCTCACTCGCTTGCTCCAGTCTTGCCAATTCTCATTACAACCAATGTGTTATATTTTACATTTTAGTCGCTCGCTCGCCCAGTCTGGCCGTACGCTAAATGAAAGAAGAAGGCCTACACGTATTATATTATTGCTTCTCCAAATATTATCAACATCTCAGCCTCAAACCTCTTCGCACGGATCTTGTTTCTGGAGGATAAACACACCCGTGCTACTAGATCAGAGTCCATTATACAGATGTATATTCCTATGCATAAAGCTCAAACATATGCTCGTTCTTTTATTGTCTTGGCATTGCAGGCCTGGAACAAATTATATAACTCGACTCGTCACCTGGCATTCAAAATTCACTTTAAGCGTGCAGTCACACAATATATCTTGTCAAATAAGCCAAAGCTATGAATAAGCGTGCAAATGGTTTTATATTGAACTTTTCTTTCAATTCTATATTTTAACTATTACTATTAGAATGTGCTAGTATTCCAATAAAAGTAATATCATTTATGCATTATTTAAATTCTATTTAATTGGAAGAAAAGCCTAACGCCTTAACTTCACCGGACAAATAAAATCCATTATTATTATTATTATTATTATTATTATTATTATTATTAATATCCTTAGGTTGAGTATTCATTAGGGTCAACGGGATAATCTATCTACCCATCTATCTAAATGTCCATCCATCTATCTATCTACCCATCCATCCAATAATCCATCCTTTCATCCGTCTATTAATTCGTCCATCTGTCCATCCATCCAACCTTCCATCGATCCATCCATCAATCCATCTGTTGGCTTACCTCTGAGGAAACTGCAGGTCTCATAGAGAAAAGCTTCGTCTTCGCTCTTTTTCAGTTTACCGTTGCCAAATCTCCTCGCTTTTAGTTATGTCGAAAGGTGGTGTGCTGGGGTGAATAAGGAGCTACTGTCAACATCGACGAACCAGCGTTGCAAAATTGGTCTTTTGTTTAAGAGAAGATTGACCACAATAGAATAACAACGTCGTTTCTCAATAGTAGCAATGCAGTTGTCTCAGGTTGGTCCTATAGGCAGTCGTCCATCTTTTCGACAGTTCTCTCGCCCATCTTTGCGTGACTTACCTAATCTGAAGGGATAAAATTAGTAGATTTGGTACTTTTACCTCCACAGTGATGTTAAATGAAAAATTATTGTTTTAATATTGTATAACGGTTTGGTTTTTAAGCAGCCAGTATTAATAACCGTTTGGGCTTTACACACATATACTAATTACGCTAATGTGTTAGGGATGAGGAAAGTTAAATTTATAGGAAGTGTATCTAAATTTGAGTGTAGGGATAGTGGAAAATAATTTTGGAATAGTCATCATCAGTACAGCCAACCAGGACTTGGGCCCCACCGAAGTGGGTGTGAATCTCTCCTATACAATCCAATTTTCTTAGGAAAAGCCTTATCTGACAATTATAAAAGTTACTAAAAATAATTTCACGTATTCATACGTTAGGTAATGTGATCTGCAGTTGTCACTTTTGATAGATTAATACATATAAAACTAGAGTAAAGTGTTATCAAAGTTAACTATATACAATTATGTTTGTATTTTCTAAAAGGCTCTTTTTATGACATGATTACTACATATTGGGTATTGGATGCTCTCCTCAAGACTCGATGTTCATGGGTTCAAACCTGGCCGGAGTAAAAGTTTTTTTTCTTGACCAATAAAAATCCGTAGCACAACTTTCTCAGGAGGGTAAGTAAAGCCATCGGTCCCATGTCGATTGTGGCATGTATAATAACCCTGGAAGGTGTGTCAAAATATCTTACCCGGCCAAATTTGTAGGTCTTATCACTCTCGCGCATAGAAATTCTCGTATGCTGATATAATCAGTCAGTTCAGAAAGTGCACGTTAAATACCTCAAATAAATAAATGTCATATATTATACAGTATGCCTAAATAGTCATTCTGTAAAAAAAGGTTTTTTTTACAAAGTCAATTTAGTTAAATTACATACTTTATGTTCCAATACGAGTTGAACAGCACTAACATTCCAGGCTGGATTTTTTTAAATATATTTTGAATTTTAAATTATTGTTAAATGGATTTTTTTCACAAGTGTTTGAGCCTAGAGTTTAGGACAATACACAAGGTAAAATTTTCTTTTTTACTTCGATTACTGTTTCCAGCTTGTGGCCTGGGTAAGTTATTTCATATATTTTTTATTCAATCCATATATTTTTCACTACTGGCCTGCTAGGCCTGTCGTAGCTTCATAATGCCTTATAATCTAACTTAAGACAAGGACAGACACAACATCCAATCCTCGGCCATTAATTCTTCACTGTGAACGGGTAAACCCACATTTCACCTATGATAAATGTTTCGACCATTCCGGGAATTGAACCCGGGACCCTTAGTCCAGTAAACAAATATTCTACCGACTGAGCAGAAGTGTTGGACACAACTAGGTGAAACATGAGTCTGAATCACACGAATATTCAGTGCTGGAAGCCAAGTTTTTAATCCCACCAGGTTTACGAAACGAATTCTTTCAGTATTGGTTAGTGGTCGTCTGAATTATGTCCCGCCGGGGCGGGAGATTTGAAAAGAGGCATGTTGCTCAAGTTGAGGTTAGATGTATGTTGAACGCTTGTCGGGAGATCATTTGGATGACGAGCTACCAACTTCCCCCAAAATAAAATACGGGACTGTTTTAGAGCTAACGTCAAGAGTGGTTTAGCAGGGAATTCAAACAAAAACATTGGAAGCCTCCAGGCATGGTGATATTTTACTATCCTAACATGCCCTGGCGAGAACCTAATAAGAGACGAAATTATTTAAATGAATATAATTTAATTTTACAAAGTGGGGTAGTTGAACAGTTACTAAACCAACAATGGTGAGCACGTGGGCAAACACATCAGTTTAGAATTGTATGATTTGACGGTAACAAGAAGGTTGGGGTTCACATTCCGGTTGAGTGTGCAGATTCTAATGGTTACCCACGTTACCTGCAAGTAAATACGGATATCATCCCTTTAAAAATCTACTTTTTTTTAATACCTCCCCTTAGAACTTTAAATTTCAATGTGGTCCTTATGACCAAACGAGTTTGATACACCTGGCTCTAAGGAGTCCCTCTCACAATAGACTAGACTACTGATGACGGAGTTCAAGAGCTCGAATCCCAGTTGGGTGTACTAAGTGTATTTTCCTAAATAGTTTTCCATTATCCATGTATACAAATGTGAGTACCTCTCCTCTAAATTCAACCTTCCTCATCCCTAACACATTAGCGTGATTGTTATATATGCGTGTTACCCAAACGGTTAGCGAAACAAAAAAAAATTATACTAGAAATATTTCAAAGAATACTCTTAAAGCTCTGAGTTTGATTCTCAGATAGGGTAACAAAATGTATCATTGTGCGCTTGTATGGTAAGTTAACGTTCTGGAATCTGTGTTTTGTTTGTCTCGGAAAGTAATGGAGGCGCCACTATAATCTGGTTCTATATTCTCCCATATAGTCGCCTCTCATGTTTTGTTTGTCTCGGAAAGTAATGGAGGCGCCACTATAATCTGGTTCTATATTCTCCCATATAGTCGCCTCTCACGTTTTGTAGGTCTTGGGTGTACGTATGTTGTGTTGAGGTCTGTACCTGGCTCTATCTAGCCTTCACGTCACTGCTGCGACTGTCCTTGTTTGTACCCTCCCACCATTCCGCCTTTTCCTCTTGTGTTGAGCGGTATAGTCTACACGAGGACTAGCAGGCGCTCCCAGTAATGAGACCGTGCGCTGCTATATACAGTCTAAACAGCGTAGGATTGATAGTAACTGACAGCTAACAGAAGATTTTTTTTATTACAAGCGTTGATTGAAAGTTACTAATGTCAACCAAAGTGGAAATAATTATTATCTTCTTAGTAATACTATCTTATCAATCAAACGTGTTAATAAACGATATTAATAAATAATAATTCTTCCCTAAGGATTACTGTATGAATAGCTTTTTCGTAGCTAATTAAAAAATTAATTTTTGTTTTGTTTTGTATTGTGGCAACAAGATACATTATAGTTAAGGTGACCATAAGTACTGATTTTTGAAAGAAGTTACTAATTTTTGATGTGATGCCATGTTTACCTGCAAAACCGGAAGTAGTACACCCATAGCTACCGGTTTTTAATCGAGTACTTCCAAAAGTACTTCTATTTGAAGTTAGAGAAAATAACATTTCGAATTGAATGGCGTTAGAAGCACAAGGAGCTTCACTCTTTAGAAGAAACTGTATTTACACGTTTTAATTGCACTGTACCACGGCCGTCTTAATTAACGTTCCTATCAAATATGTTGTGATTTATATATATATATACATACATACACATTCCCATGAAAAGGAAAGAAAGTATACACTAATTTTTTTGTAGGAAGTTCGTTTTTAAAGGTCTTTTCCCCTACCAAAATCCTACTTAATAGTAGGAGTTTAGTAGGAAAAAAGGCCTTTAAGAATTGTCTTCCTACAAAAATTAGGGGGTATGAATCTACGTTTTACTTTTTTGTTACATACGTATCTCAAATATGATTCTTGAAATTACCTTTTATTTGATTCCAGAGTTGTTTTGCTTTTACTGCTAATTATTACTATAACTTTTTTACTTAAAAAAATATTTTGAAGTGCTTAGCAGCCATCATCTTAGATTTACCTGTAAGATGTTATATAAAAGGTTAAACTCACTCACTGATTCACTCATCACCGTATATTCCCAAACCCTGTGCCTAGAAACTTTAAATTTTGCTTGGCAGGAAGGTAGTAAGATTATCAAATTTAGCCAGAAAAATCTAAAAGTGGGAAATTTCAAAATGGGGCTCCAAGAAACGGGAGGTCAATAAATTGAAAACGCTTTTTAGGTGAGGTAAAAAATTAAAATTTGGTGGACAGAGAAACAACTCTAGATGACCAAATAAATCTTAAAATGGGAAATTTTTAGGAGTGAATTGGAAAAAGGTGGTAAGGAGGGCTCAAAATTTAAAAAAATAATAGTAAAGAACTAATTCCCAGTATGGTAGAAAAGTGAAATTCTGCAGGCAGGTAAAAATACCACTGCAAATAAATATTAAGGGCTGAAAATGCTAATTTTTAAAATGGGACTTTGGAAAAGAGGAGCTCGGGGCTGGGTTATAAACAGATAAAAACACTTTAGGTGTGGTAGAAAATTTAAATATTTCCAGATAACCTAATTGGTCATAAAATTAGAAATTTCTAAGTAAGATTTTCAATTTACAAAATTAATAGAAACAACTACTTTTCTGTGTGGTAGAAAATTGAAACTAGGTATAACCTTGAAAGTTACGTATTTGCTTACAGATAGGAAATGGTTGATTTTATGAAAATATATTTCAAGAATTTATTTTAATATTTTAATATTTCTACAAATGTGCAACTATAGGCTATTTCTTATCTCAAAGGATTGCGGAAATATGTAGAAATATCTACTTATAAAAGTATCCAGTAATTTTCCTGGGAAAATGAGATGCACCATTTGGTTTGAAATTTTAAATAATGCCTTGACACGAATTTTAGAGCTTTTTTAAAAAATATGATTTTTTTTAAATATTTCCATCCGTAAGTAAGCTACCCTTAGTTCTAGGATTAGATATATAGTTCCAAAAATTCCCTAAGGAACCTTATGAAAATCCCAACATACTCAGTTTTATCCCTATTGGCAAAATGTTTTCGGCTCTAGGGCGACACACAGACAAACGGCATTACACAAACCACTTTTCCGGTTTCAGGTGATCATGAAACATCCATCTTTTTTTTTTTTTACAATCACATTACTTCTCTCTCCATGGAGTCACGAGAAAGTAAAAAGAGCATCCCATTTCAACAAAGGGAGTAAATGAGATAAGTTTACACTTTTACAGAAACATATTGAAAATAAAGGATAAATAAAGGTTCAGCAAAAAGCATAATGGTTCACAGCACTATAACAGAATGATACGTTTATTATAATAACTGTTCTGTCGCCACAAGCTAAGCGAGAGTTTTTCTCTTCTTTTTTTCTACATTAATTCACCCCCTTTTAAATAATCTTTGGTTTTGGTGATAGTTCATTTTTAAGGTTTCTTAGTCTTCTATTTGAAATTTCAATTTAATATCTCACCAAGAAGTATTTTATTCTTTCTCTTAGTTTCGTAAATTTCTAGAGCCAACACACAACCGCTCGCCCTCCCCCCATTTTGAAGTTTATAATTTAAATAATTGTATGATTATTTAGATTAGGGGTTCTTGAACTTTTTACGATTACAGACCCCCAATGGATTTCTTAATATGTCTCCATGCCACCCTTCACCAGTTTGTCAAAATAATAATCACCATCATCACCACAAGTCCTATTATGTACCAATATGACCTAAAAATATGTCTGTAGCTTGGTTTTACTTTACATATGGTAGCTAGGAACAGAACAGCTGAAATAAAATAATAAGGATGCTATCACATTTATTTATAGAACAACAGCAAGTCACAAATATACAAGTTAGTTAAGTATTTTTTCTGTTCAGAGATCGAATCCCATACTCCCATTAGTTTGTTCGCATATCCCCAGTTAATAAATAACCCATGCTCTAGAGTGTATTAATGTGGGGATGAAGGGGACGCGAGAAAAGGTAAGTATTTTTTCAGTTTGTAATGATATGTAATTAGACATATCAATAATTTATTATTCACATCTTTATCCAAAATTACGATATTTTAAATGAGAGCGGGTAGTAATATTTATTTGTGTTAAGTTGTTAAGTTGCAAGATGTGGCGACATCCTTCTACGTTTCTGTTTAAAAAGACAACGCTGTTTTGCGAACAGAAACGCACCTGGATGACCACACCTTTTTTCTTTTAGGAAGCTTCAAGAAGGAAATGTCGCTTGATATACCCTTTCAGGGTACGCATCTTTTCACCTTCCTTCCTGACGAGGAGCCGTGTAGGTGGAGTCTATGACATCTTGATGTGTTCTAAATTTCACGTGTCGGGAATTATCATGCATATAACGTAATAGTCGGGCTTTTATTAAAATCTACAACGTGTGAAATATCTAGCAAAAAGCTGTATATCTTCTTAAAATAAAAATAACTATAAAACACAAAAACTTTTAATTTATAAAATAAGACATCATCCATTTTTAATTATTATATTATAGAACAGCAAACGTGGATCCAATTCAATCGTTATATAAATTGTCATCCTAATGGTGGCGTACAAACATTAATACTCGTATTTCTTCAGTACAAACATATCGTTTAATTTTCTTCACGTGATTATATCATCAGTGTTGAATATCTGTCAAGAGTGTCCTGGAATTTAATGACAACTTTTTCTCTTCATTTAATAAGTTTGTCATCTAATGCTGCTATGCTCATGACAGATATTCAACACTGTTGATATCACCACGTGAAGAAAATTAAACTCTATGTTTCTAGAGGAGCAATATTTTACTTCTTTGGCACCCGCCTCGGTGGCGTAGTTGGCTAACGCGCTAGTCGTGTTGAGCTCTACTGCTGAGGACGGGGAGATCGAGGTTCAAACTTGTTCCTAAATGGTTTTCCAATCTCTCTCCACGCAAATGCGGGTTTACTTCCTCTAATTCAACCTTCCCAATTCCTAATCCATTAGCGTATAACCCGAATGAGTAGTAAGACGCGGTGCTAAATAATAATAACAATAATAATACTTCTTTAGCAAAAAAAAAGTTTTTCTATAAAAACTGCAAAAACACTGTCCTTAACTCGAGATTCCTACATCCCCACCTAAATTTTCTAATCCATATTTTTTCCTAGACCTCCATTTAAAAATTGACTTGGTCATAGCTTGTAAGCTATTAATTTTTTTTAAATAGATTTCCAACACAAGTTTCTCATGTTGAATATTCCAACAACCTTGCAAAAGTTTTTTTTTTTAATATATCAAAGTGTTGTGCAGATGTGATAAAAATCTCAGAGTAACCTCTAAGTCATTTTCCCAGATAATGATATAGGCTACGCCATTTTGTTTGAAATGTTAAACGAAGCCTAGGTTGAAGTTTTAATCAAAATCGTTAGAGATAATTTTAAGAAAATCGTTAGAGCTGGTTTTGAGGAAAAAAAATATCTCCCTTCATCCTTAAGTTAACTACCCTAAAATTCAGGGTTGGATGGATAATTACAAAATATCCTCTGGAGAGCCTTATTAAAACCCTATGTATCAAGTTTTAACCAAACCGATAAAATAGTTTCGTCCCTACCGACGGCAATGTGAAAATCACTTTTAGGGTTTAGGGTGTCATAAAACGTCGACACCCATCAAAATCTTGAATTGGATCTTTTTGACAATCACAATTCATCCTTTATCCTAGGGGTCGCGAGAAAGTAAAAATAGTTTCATATTAAGTTTTATATATATATAATATTATAAATTTAACATATTTCATATATTGTTTATAACATCTATATTAGCCCACTTCAGTGGCCACATGGTTTAAGGTGCTATTCTTGCAGTTGAATGGACTGCCGATGACGGGAAGATTGTAGTTCGATCCCAGTTGGGTGCACTGAGGGTGGTATTAGCTAAATAGTTTTCCACTCTCCTTCCACGCAAATGTGGATACACTTTCTATAAATATAGCCTCCCTAAGCTATTCGCGTGATTAGTACATAAGCGTATAGTCCGAGTGGGTAGTAAGACTTGATGTTAAAAATATATAATATATAAATGAGACAATGTTGTATTAATTATATGAAAGTATAAATTTACAAAAACTCCTGAAGCTAGAAAATGATGTCTAACTAAAGATAACTACTGTGAAACACTTGCTAGAAACCACTGCGCTAATGCTCTATGCGCAGGCCATTGACATACCGTAGATATAACTACATTCTATCCAGCGTAGGAGTGGTGGTTGCTGACATCTAGCCAAAGTTATCAGATCTACTCTCATAATCTGTAAGAGTTGAGTTGCGCTAACTTTTGGTGATCAAAACTTTTACAACAAACAATTTGTTTTTAATTATTTCTATCTTTTAGCCGTTTTCATATAATTGAAACATATACTTATGTAAATAACCGTTAGGATGGTTTTTTTAATTGATGGAAATGGCGTCACTTAAAAATATTTTACAAACGAGAGCTTCTAAATGGCTGCATTCTCTTCATTAATTAAAATGGCGAATCATACTAAATGAGGGTGGTTGATGACGTCATACTAAACATATTTGGCTGTGCGCATGTGTTTACAAAATATATAAAGTTTTAATTTGAAAATAATATTTTTGTATGGCTCTTTCTATAAGTTATTAAAACATTGATTTATTTTAAGTGGCTTGTTATACGAAGATACAAGTGTGGATATGATAATTTTTAATTTATTATTTTATGCACCATAATATGTCTTGTCGCTACAACTGCGAAACAAAACATTGATAACTTTATTAAAAAAAAAAAATGGTTTTCAATAAGTTACTAAAAACCAACCATACAGTAATCCTTAGGAAAGTATTATTAGGAGAGTTTGATCAAACATTGATTGATTTTTAGTATTTCTTAGAAAACAATAATAATAATGTATACATAGGTTAGCAATAGTGACTTTCAACCAATGTTTGCAACACAAACCTTTTGTTAACTGTCAGTTATCTACGCTTTATAGACTGTAAGTGACCAAGTACCCCCCCTCCATATCCCCCTTTTTGCGGTCTGAAGTCTCTTACAGGTCTGCGCATGCGCTGTATCAACGACCCGCACTTCCTACTCGACCTTCAGACTTTCCACATCGAGTCCTACAATTATATTAGAACGTAGTCGTTTCCGCGATGAATCGTCGATTCACGACGGAATTCATCGAAACGTACAAGAGTCTGCCGCAGTTGTGGCAGATCGGATCGGAGGATTACAAGAACAAATGTAAACGTGCCGAGGCCTATAACCGGCTCGTGGCGGTGACGAGAAAATACCACTCCCCAGCGAGCCTGGACTTCGTCAAGAGGAAAATCAACAACCTACGGACATGTTTCAGGAAAGAGATGAACAGGATGATTCACTCTAGGAACACGGGGGATAAGATCTACGAAACTAACTGGTTGTACTACGACATGTTGTCCTTTATCATGGACCAACAGGAGTCATCCACTGGCGACTATACAGACGGCGCCACGTACGCCACGATGGAACCTGTCCTCTCGGATCTCGAAGTGAGTTTTTCATAATTTAATCTGCCTTAATTTAAACAAGTTACCCACATCAATGAGCATGTGGCATAAATGTCAATCTCATCTGGTTTCTGTTGACAGGAAGGTCGTGGTTTAATCTCGGTGGGGTGCACTGAGGGTGTTTCCCCCCTAGATGATTCCACAATCTTCTTTCATTCAAATACGTTTACATTTCCTCTAAATTATATCTTATTCTTCCCTATCCCATTAGTATAAATGTGCGGATAGCCTGAACGTGGAGTAAAACGCGGTGCACCAAAACATAACAGTCTACACCTCTTACTATCCGTTCAGCCAGCCCACATATGTACACCGACGAGAAAGAAGTGGGTAAGGTAGAATTGATAGGAATTGATAGGAATTGATAGGAATTGTATCCATAATTGAGTGGATATATAGTAGAAAACCATTTAATAAAAAACAACTTGGAGCACCTGGCGGAGACGCGGAACTCCAACCTTCCCTTCACTCGCAATTTAGTCTATATGAGTGTGACCCTTTAACCCACGTGCCCACCGATGTGGGCAGCAAGAAACATACAAGGGAGAACGTATGCTGAGTAAGGCTCGCCACATTTTGGGCTAATATTGATCTAAAACACATTGGCTGTGTGGTCAGCACTTCTAAATAAATCTGAGGTCAGAGTTCTAACCCGATCAAATGTAATTATCGTATTTTACCGTATAAAGTGGCCTACAAACTCACTCTAAACAAATATCTGTGCAGTTTCTTAAAATTTACCTTGATCCTGTTTTCTCAAGCTACTTAAAGTCGTTGATAACCAGAAGAGGCTTTGTGACATACTAGGTAGATGACACATTGTGATGATTAAATATGTGAAACCTGGGTGAGTGGGTACTTAGTTTAAATGTCAAGCTCATTTAGTCTGCTCTGCCAGTGAGGTAAATGAGGGGGGAGGGTCGGGGGGTTGGGTCAGAGTTCTAACCCCAGCTGGATGTACTGAGGGTGGTTTTCCCTAAAATGGTTTCCCATTCTCCCTCCACGAAATTGCGTGTACATGTCCAACAAATTTTATCTTTCTCATCCCTACTTCATTAACATACTGTAACTATTATATATAAGTTAAATATATATAGGCCTATATATATGCATATATACATACATATACATACAATCATATATAGGCCTATATATATGTACAATCATATAAAAGTATATATCAATTACATGCAAGTCTCGATTATCTTACAGCTTGTACCAGCTACCTCCGGAATATATATATATATATATGTGTGTGTGTGTGTGTGTGTGTGTGTGTATCGCACGATCAGGTACTATGACGTAGTGATTTAAATACATATGAAATTATTGTAACAATTTTTTAGCCCATTGAAGATGTTTTCTTTGTTTTCCCCTTATTTTTTCGTGCTTGGGACCACACTATCTGTCCACTAAGCATTCACTAACGTTCTCGTATACCGTCCTAAGACACTGTAATGCGGTAACCTTGGGTATTTAATAGAAAATAGTGGAACTGATATAGGGGAATGTGGTATAGGTGTGTGTGTATGTATGTGTGTGTATGTATGTATGTATGTATGTATGTATGTAGGTAGGTAGGTATGTATGTGTATGTGCTATGATTGCTATGTATGTATTAATGATAGATGGATGCATGTTATGTATGTATATATGTATGTATGTAGTTATGTATGTATGTATGTATGTATGTAGGTATGTATGTATGTAAGTATGTATTGTATGTAGGTATGTATGTAGTTATGTATGTATGTATGTATGTGTGCTATGATTGCTATGTATGTATTAATGATAGATGGATGGATGTTATGTATGTATATATGTATGTATGTAGTTATGTATGTATGTAGTTATGTATGTATGTAAGTATGTATGTATGTAGGTATGTATGTATGTAAGTATGTATGTAGGCATGCATGTAGTTATGTATGTATATATGTATGCATGCATGTTTGTATGTATATGTGTATATATGCAAGTATACATATTGTTTTGACGCACAGCTTAAACGTAAGAAAAGCCTTTATGGTCTCATTATCTCTCTCTATATATATATATATAATTTTTTTACATTACAAATAATCATATATATATATTTGTTTTATTATATATATATGCAATAACCCTGCCCTAGATTGGAATGTTTATTTAAAACTAACATATCGGTGTTGAAACTAAGTGACTGAAAAAACTGGTCTAACTTACTTGCTGTGATGAGTTAGTAAACATTAAGAAAGAATGCTGACAACTCATAGCAATTTGTCCCGATGTGCTTGGCAACTGGGCCGGATTGAACTATAAAGGGTTCTGATTTAGGACTATCGGGGCTAACAAGATCTACTCAGAGGCACTCACTCTGCCTGTCATCGGGACCACGTGGACTGGAATATCGGGTCTCCGGGTACTTGTGCTAGAGGGCAACCGTCATTCCAATGGTACCGGGCTCGCGTCTGTAAGGGGGTCGCGAGAGGTATCAGTCGAGCCAGTAGTTAAGTATTCATCACCAAGCCAGTTCTCTCACGAGCACATACGTCAAGTTCTTAAATCTTTTCTTAACATCTTTTAACATCACATTTTTTTATTAACTCTTAGTGCTATTAATAAACAAAAAAAACAGGGCCATCGGTATAATTTCGAATCCAACCATATATTTTGCCACCCTTCCCTACCCTTCCCTGCAAGTTATCCTGACAGATTACACACACACACACACACACACACACACACACACACACACACACACACATATATTTTTAAACATTTTTCCAAAAATATCATTCATCAGTAAACTGCTATTAGATAAAATTCTGGTAATAAAACAAATATATATAATTATTTGTAATGTAAAAAAAACATAACAGATACACATTTTGAATGAAATCGCTAGAGCCGTTTCTTAAAATATCCAATTTAAGAAAATTAATCACCTTAATTTGAGGGCTAGGGTCAAAATAGAAAATCTTCCTAAGGTATTGCCTTACACCATCTAAATATCAAGTTTGAACAAAATCCATGGAGAAAAGGACAGTATTCAGGGAGGTCATGGTATCGGTCATTCTAATAAAAAAAAGTTTATATGAGCATGTGTCCTATTCGAAACTATTTCTGAAAGATCTATTTGAATGCACAGTATTTTGAATTTGGCGTGCAATACTGTCCTTCCCTCCTGCCGTGATGCATCACTGTCTGAAGCTTGTGTATAGGCGTGAAGCGTCAGTTTGCTGTCGTGACAGTTGAAATTAGTATTAATATTACCAATATTTCATTATGTATACCTCATAAAAATGTCTCTTTACACTAAACTTCAACCCCATACAGTAATTACGTTACATTAACAACGGTACGGGAAAAGCATAAAATATCAAGTTTGAGCTCTTATAACTCTTGAACAGTAAAGATTTGAAATTATTGAATTACAATTTATATCATATAATTATATACTTGTTAAAATTGTGTAATACAATTGTGATGGTCAAATGACCTTAAAACGAAATCTTCACCTTGTTTTCTCGTGTTAGCTTTATATCTACACAAATATACAAACGAAGACTAAAATATTTTTTCTGTTTCTTTTAGGATCCCTTAAAAGAAGAGGAGGTCGATTCTCTTTCATTGATTTCCGAAACGCAATCCCCCATCTTTGACCAACCATCATACCATTCCAACAAAAGGATACGGGAGATGTCTCCTGGCCCTAGCACAGAGGTGACTTGTTCTAAGAGTTCAGAAGAGGACGTGTTCGACCACGTGGGCAAGAACGTGGCTGCCAAACTGCGAGGGATGGATCGTACTCAGAGGATCATCGCAGAGAAGTTGATAAGTGACGTTCTGTACAGCGGACAATTGGATCTGCTCAGCAAGGATGCTTGCTTGACCTTGAGCTCGACCTAGCTCATTGGTTCGGGTAGTAAATGTTTACACTCGAAGAACACACCACCAAGTGGACGAAGGTACCTAACAGGGTCTTAAACTTTTTCGGCCAGAGGCAGATTCAAGACTTGAGAAAAAGACTATGACGGGCACCAATAACTTGGTTCAATATACCTTTATATTTGGACATCAAATAATACAACAAACCAAAATGTTTTTATATTAAAGTGGGTTCAAACGAAATGATTTTATTATTATTATTTCATTTATATAGCAATTATTATTGTCGATAACCATGGGGGTGTTGATTTTACTTGACAAACATATTCAAGGAGAAAAATTGATTATTTAAAAACCATATCATAAAAAGTACCCAGTTCAGTGGCCGAATGGTCCAAGGCGCCACTCTTATGTTGGACTGGTCTGCTGATGACGGATATATCGGGGGTATGAATCCCGGTCGGGTCTACCGAGGGTGATTTTTCCTAAATGGTTTCCTACTGTTCTTTCATGCAAATGAGGGTAAATTGCTTCTTTAAACAATGTTTTCTTTCTCATCCCTAACACGTTAGAGTAATTATTATATACGCGTACAACACAAATAGCTAGTAAGACGTGGTGATGAAGATAATCATAATTAGTTTTCATTCAATTCATTTAAAAAGTATAACATATTTCACTACTCGCCAATCAGCAATAAAATAAACAATATTAGTTTACATTTAGAGTGAGTGTGATCGTTGGGATTGCATTTCACCCTCCCAATCTCTTATAGTTGGGAAAGTATGATGGTAAACTATTCCTGTTTGTAAACAATCGTCAAAGTAGGCATCTGTAGGTTGAGGTTTCTAATATGATTTCATGATGCTATGCTATAAGAGTTGTGTCTCACTCCCATCACTAAAACGAAGCTGATGTGTTAACGGTACGCTAGAGGCAAGAGATAGTAAGGCAAGGCAAGCCGCGACGCAGCGGGTGTTTGCCCAGTTAACGTGGCGAGACATGGCATCGAATGACGTGCGCGCCTTTGTCTTCGTTCCCGAGGCAATTCCCGAGTGCCAATTATAAGGTGGTGAGTGCAACATTTCTGACAATGAGCCAGAGGGTGAAGTGTTTTTGTTAGCCCCATGGGCCCAGGAAGAGGAAACGCGAGAGGTTTGAACGTGGTCCCATGAGATAAACACTAAAAAGAGATGAAAATCATCACCTTTTCCTAGACCTCTTGACAGACAACAATAAATTTATGAAATATGTTAGAATTTGTTAAGAAATGTTTTACGAACTGTTGAATCTGATTAAGCATCTTAACGAATGCCAAGACACCAAATTCCATGAAGCCATTACACCTAAAGCGATCTACCTGAATTCTCCCGAAGACATACGGAATATTTAAATTAAATATTACCACACCTGTTCCTTTACTCTTCCACCCACCATGGCAAGGGGCGGCAAGGTAATGCAAGGCACCACGTTTCCAGAAGTCTCAAGATTACTCTGACAAAGGTGTTTGCTGCGACTTGCCACCCCTTGCCTGTAATGGGAGTGCTTCCATTGGTTCATATTTATATTTATCTTAAAAGGAAATTTTCCGTGCGTCATGCCTTGCCGCCCTTTGCTTCTAGTGGGCATCCAGCTTAAGTACGCCCTTTTATTAAATTAACAAGTTGATTGGTCAGTGACACGCACACAAATGGCCCGGTGGTGCCCGTGGGTAGAGCCTTTTGGCTGTTGCCTTAGTCCGGACCTGCTTGACAGAAGCGTCTACCCAGATTTGAGGGATTAAGCTGATCTTGCTCACCTAGCTCAGTCGAGGATTGAACCTGTAGCTCTAGAGTCATACTGGGTCTAAGTATTGCTCACCTAGCTCAGTCGAGGATTGAACCTGTAGCTCTAGAGTTCTACTTGGTCTAAGTATTCCTCACCTAGCTCAGTCGAGGATTGAACCTGTAGCTCTAGAGTCACACTGGGTCTAGGTATTGCTCACCTAGCTCAGTCAAGGATTGAACCTGTAGCTCTAGAGTCCCACTGGGTCTAAGTATTGCTCACCTAGCTCAGTCGAGGATTGAACCTGTAACTCTAGAGTTCTACTGGGTCTAAGTATTGCTCACCTAGCTCAGTCGAGGATTGAACCTGTAGCTCTAGAGTCACACTGGGTCTAAGTATTGCTCACCTAGCTCAGTCGAGGATTGAACCTGTAACTCTAGAGTTCTACTGGGTCTAAGTATTGCTCACCTAGCTCAGTCGAGGATTGAACCTGTAGCTCTAGAGTCACACTGGGTCTAAGTATTGCTCACCTAGCTCAGTCGAGGATTGAACCTGTAGCTCCAGAGTCACACTGGGTCTAAGTATTGCTCACCTAGCTCAGTCGAGGATTGAACCTGTAGCTCTAAGAGTCCCACTGGGTTTAGGTATTGCTCACCTCGGTTTGTATGTAGAGTTCCATTGGGAGTACCACTGTTTCCTAATTATGTCTCATGTCCTTCACGCAATGAAGTACTGTACATAGCGCACACAGCTAGGGGTTGCTAGGCAACCGCTGTTAACACTACCGGCTCTGGTTGTATACACGTTTGCACTCAAAATAGACCAGCAATTGTTTTATTATCAGGGACCGGACTTTGATGATTTAAAAATGTTAAAAAAAGACCTATTAAATGATATAAAAATTCTAAAAAAAATTACTTTAATTTTACAAAAAATTACCTAGAATATTAACAAAAACTTGTAATGACACGGTGAGGTGGCAGTAGGCCTAAAGACAGTCGACCTAAAATCAGTTGGCCTTAAGTCATTTGGTCTAATGCCGGGATCACGATCAACTTAACGTTCACTTAAGGTTAACTTAACGTAATTTAACGTAAAGGTTCTCCTCGTGTTTTTAAATGGAAGCTATCACAATGCAGTTAACTTAACGTTCACTGGAAGTTCACTTAACTTATTAGATGTCCTGGGAGGTCTTTCATGTTACATGAAGGGCATCACGTGATCTAGCCAGCCAATCACTATGCGAGTGAGGGTACGGTCAAACCGAGCGAGCGAGTGAGCGACTAAAAATAAAATAGAACACATTGGTTGTAATGAGAAGTGGCCAGAATGGTTATATTTTTCAAGAGCGCACGCTCGAGCAGGAACAGTCTAGTTTACAGGCGTTAGGCAATATTATTATGTTGGTTCATTGAGTGCTAGGAAAACTTCTCATTTTGACATTTTATTATCATGGATAGGGTTAACACCCTTGCTACTAACGGCCTAATTTAATTGGTAAGACCATAAACTATACCTATATATATGTAAAACTGATATGTTAAAATACTTTAATATTATAATCAAAATAGGCCTTCACAAATAATAATCACCATTAGCGCGGAGAGAGGATGGGAAAACCACAACAATAAATCACTTGTCAAAAACCACCCTCAGTTCACTGAGCCAAGATTTGAACCTTTGCCTCCTCGTCAACAACTATAGAGAGCTATCTGCTAATCACGCGCTCGCTCGCCAGTTTGACCACGCAGTCGCTCAGTCGCTCGCTCGCTCGCTCGCATGCTAGTCAGTATAGCTGAACCCTAACGTCTGCAGGGCTATTTAGCAATTAATTTGTTGGTTTTATGATCCACTATAATATACAATATATTTCACAACTCATGGTATTATTAGGCGAGAATAGATTTAAGATTAAACTAGAATAGGAAAGCTAAATTCATCGAGAAAGTTTAATGATAAATATATACATCAATAGAAAACAGTATTATCTATGAGTAAACATTCACAGATCATAAACACTTTATAAATAGTACAACTCACAGATAAAAATACATACTCTAGAATGCAGATGTTTGGTTCGAGTTGATACGTTAAGTTACGTGAATCGTGATCACACATATGTTCTATTGAGTTAAGTGAACCTTAAGTGAACGCTACGTTAAGTTAAAGTTAAGTTGATCGTGTTCCCAGCATAAAATTAAGTTGGCCTAAGGTTATTTGGCACACACTTTAGGTTAAATGAATTGAGGCCAAATTACTTTAGGCCTGTTGACGGCTACCTGTACAAATGACTAAATCAAACACGCACTTTACACATGGAAACAAACATATATATGTTCATGTTACCTGGCTAGTTTCCCTACGTATGGATATGTATGTGGAGGTACTTAAAGAAAAATGTACTATGTTAGTTATCATATTTAGGCAATATGGCAAGCATAACTCTGTCATTTGCAAATTAACAGCGTCTAATTCAATAGCTGGAGTCTTGATGGAATTTATTACTTTGTAAATTTCGTTTGAGGTTTCTGGGTAGACTGAGAAAAGAGAACTTATATAATTACTACACCTACAACTATTATTTGAATAATCATTTCTGTCACCACCCCTGGCACTTCTATTCATATTTATGAATTTATATTTATTATGACCATTACCACTACATACTGACAGAAAGTATATATTTATGTCATCAGGATTTGAAGTTTTTCAGGAATGCACTTTTCCTTACTAAGAATTACATTGAACATTTATGGATAATTCCAAAGTTTCTTAGCATTATTAGAATATTCTTCTGCTAGGTTAATGAAACAACATCTTAATTTCCTTATCAAGTATTTTACCTGATTCCGGGAGTATTCATAAATTTCATAATCAATTTCAAGCTTTGATTTCAAAAACTCGGTGACCTGGCGGTCTAGGGGTAAGGTGTCAAGACTTCTGTGCTGGCGGCCGGGGTTCAATCATCGGTCCCGGCACAGATTTATCTGATTACCAAACCCTTCCTTCACCTCTG
>CABFOV010004327.1:38970-53760 GCA_902141375.1 Timema poppense | reverse complement strand
TTTTTTCACACAGTTGTTGGAATGAGAAGATAATAAAGATGGTGAACTTTTTTTTTCCTTTTTGCTTGAATGTTTGTAAAATACGCATTAATTGAAAGACACCACAACTAAAGTTGGAGAGGGTTTCTTTGCGAGGGGATAGGTGTTAATTCTGAGGCACATATTTGTATATCAATATCATAATATTTAGCAGAATCCAAGAGTTTAGTTGTTAAAAAAAATCTCATTGCATTGATATGTTTTAGTTTACATGTGTCAAGTACATGTTTTATCTTGTCGTGTACATTTATTACTAGTAATTATTGTTATTAGTTTTTTATTGTTGTGAATTTCAGGAGGTTCTTAAGAGTTTTTACGTCATTTTATAGGTAATTTTCCATCCTTTTAGGTCATGAGTTTTTCCTTGACAATTGAAAATAACAATATATAATATAAATGGTTGTCAACGCGTGTGTTTTTTATGTGTACAACGTCTTACCAACCGTTATACTAAATAAGTAGGAATGAAGAAGGTATAATTTATTATAGATTTACTTGTATTTGCGTGAAATGGTATAAATGGTCAGCTAAACACCCATTTTTAGAGCCAGCTTGAGTTGGATATGTGTTTGAGGTGAGAGGCTAAGGGCAGTTTAAATTTTATTTTTTTTGCCAAAATAAACAAAATATCGCTTCCGTGGAAACATTAAGTTTAGTTTTCTTCACACGGTGCTATCAACGGTCGTTGAATATGTCATGAGAATAGCTTCATTAGGTGAAAAACTATTGAAATGAAGATAAAAAGTTGTCATTAAATTCCAGGAGATCCTTTACAGATATTCAACAACTGTTGAGGTCACCATTGGAATAAAATTAAACTTTATGTTTTTACTAGAGAATTATTTAATTTCTTTTAGCAAAAAAAAAAGTTTTTCAATAAAAAATTCAAAAAATACTGCCTTTAACTCACTTTAACTACATCCCCACCTTCAGTAGAACCCTTACCAAACGTTGATCGAGAATATCATATTCTATAATGATCGAGCTAAGCCAAGAAGTCATTTTTTTTCTCTCTCTATGGTATTCTAAACTTTTTGAAAATAGTTTACGTTTTATGTCACAATGATTTTATTATTTAATACTAGCAGAGCTGTCCTAGGTTAAGTTTGCTTATAACTATTGTGTTGGTCAAGTACATCAAAAAGCTCTCTTAAAGCTGGTGGTACTTTTTTATTAACATCAAACTCAAAAGGCCTATTTATCTTATTACTCTTTTTTGACTAGGTCCTGCTACAACTTATATTGATTTAAGGACATAGGATTATGAGGGTGAATTTAAAGGAAATGCTACAGTGCTCACTTTGATAAGGAATAATTTATTTTTTTAGCATACCATCGTAACCTACTACCAATACACTTATGTACTAATAACGATAATGATTTTATGGATAAGGTTATATTTTAGTGGAATTGTACCAGCATTTGAGTGGAGTGAGAGTGGAAAACCACTTAGGAAAAATTACCTCAATATACCACTCAGGAATTCTAGCCCCAGCCTCTTACGTCACCAACCAAACGAGACTAGACTGTCATCTTTGTCCCAACTGCCTACTTCTGTTAGTTAAACATAACATAAAAATTGCCTACAAGGCCGGGATTTTAAACCTGTACTTTATAGGACAGTGTCAACCCCACCAATCCAAAACTTACTTTCCAGATGAAAATAAATAATCAAGAAATGTAGTAATACAATCATACAAAGACCAATTTACCATTATTACGAATCAAATACCTATTCCAATTCCTATTGAATTACACTCGACGTGTGTTCTTGTAATCAGTTATTTGTGTAATCAAGACATACATTGTGAAGGAGTGTTTCCAGGTGACGGGCAGTTTGAGAACATTGGAGGATTACTGCCACGTGGCCTACAAACGAGTGTATTGTCCTGCGCCGGGTAGCTAGGCAGGATGTTCATCATCGGGTTCGCAAAATAACTTGAGAATTACAAAGGTGATGAAACTTTGAGAAGCAGTGGCTGAGGGGCGGAAAAGTTTTAAGGGAAGCTGTGTCTTGCTTAGTTTGAAACTATTTTTTTTCTAGGGTGGGCGGGTCACATTCATGAGCCCGTATAAACCTAAATATAACACCCATTTTCAAAAGAAGGGTCTTTTTGATTTTTCAGACTTTGTTTTTGTAGTCAAAACTGATAACGATGTACTATATTATTAATGTTATCTAATAAGTGTTTATAATATATATCCAGACAAATCACATGACTTGACGAGAGGCATATGAATACGTGATGGTAGATCTAGTCCCTTTTCAAGCAGCGTGTTAAAGACTAACCACCTCTGTGGCCGCATGGTGTAAGGTGTCACTCTCGCAATAGACTAGACTGCCGATGATGGAGAGGTAAATGTTATTATGCCGGTCGGGTGTACTTAGGGTAGTTTTCCCTAAATAATTTTTAAACTCTCCCTTCACGAAAATGTGGCTACTCTTCCTCTAAATTCAACCTTCCTCATACCTCACCCATTAGAACAGTTAGTATAAAGGTTATAACTCGAACGGATAGTAAGACGTGATACTAAAAAATAAGTCAAATAATCTTCTAATGAGAATTGGAATGTAGGTAATATAAGTTGAAATATTTCCATTTCAATCTTATAACGATGCGACGTGATTTTCTGTAGGCCTATTCTACTTTATACAATATTGGAATTTAAATGGAAACAATTTCAACACATGTTTTAAAAGAATACATTCAACAGGTTGTTGAATATCTGTCAAGAGCATAGCGTCATTAGATGAGAAATTTTATAAATGAAGAGAAAAAGTTGTCATTAAATTCCTGAACACTCTTGACAGATATTCAAGAAGAAAATTAAACTCTATTTTCTGACTGGAGAACTAACTATTTTATTTATTTCGACTAAGGTGATCTGGTAGTCTACGGGTAAGGTGTCAGACATCTGTGCTGGGGTTCCGGGGTTCAATCCTTGGTCCCGGCACATATTTACCTGATTACCAAACCCTTTCTTCACCTCTTGACAAGACATCTTGTGAATGTGGGGAATGCCAGGCCTCCACCGTGGTTCGGATTCCACGTTAAACTGTAGAACCTCCATTTTCATCTCACAATCACCCTACCACTACACATGAGCGTAAATGCGTATAACCCGAACGGGTTGTAAGACGCGGTGCTAATAATAACAATAACAATATTTTGACAAAATGATTTTTTTATATAAAAACTTCAAAATACTCCCCTTTTCTCAACTTCCATACATCCCAATTTTAAACTAAACGTACAGTATCCATTGAAATAATATTTTGTTTATTTTGGTCAAGAACATTTTCTTAGCATAATATCTGAAAAAATATTGTCTCAAACTCGCGCACACTTCTAATCTACTTTAATATTATTTAATCTAAGTCACGAAACGAAAACTCGTAGACTGAAAAAAAAACCCACTTATAATACAATCTCTACTTCCCTTAAAACCTAACCATCACTTTTGCAAGCCACTAGAAGACACGATCTGTTTGTCTGTTTTCACATAAAGTAGACCTATATCGGTGAAGAAATAGTAATAATAATATATAACATAAGACCCCGTTGTGCTATCATCTTGATTGGACGATTCAACAGTGAGCTAATTTCCTAGATACGATTACACCCCTCCCGCTACCATGGTTTGGGGCCCATTTACTTGTATATTTGCTATGAGGCGTTCTATTTCTTGTCTACAAATTCACATAAATTTGATAAATACGAGAGAAACACATTTTATTTATAAATACGCCAAACAAGTTTTTATAAGTATTTAAATACTTTTTTTTACAAATAGGCCTCCACCAAATAGTTTTTTTTATAAATACGCTACGCCAAATACTTGTTTCTGCAAATACGCTAGACAAATGTTATAAAGAAATATGCTACACATATTTTTGAACATAAATAAATATATAAATGGTATTGCTATTACTAAAATATTTAAATTTTAAAATATCAGCTTGAATGGTTTATAAAACCACAATATAAATATGATTTTACAAAATTTTTTTAACTAATAACAATGAACAGAAAGCCCGAATGAGTTTTTCAAACAAAGAAATTAAATATCCTTAACAATTAAAAACTTGTCATCAAAGCCGTTGCGTCCTTAAATGACCTTGTGTAAGAGTTTAAAGCTGAACAATCAAAGAAAGAAATTATAATTGCATATCTTACTTACAAACTATCCCATTTTGTTGCTCTCGAATGAAAAATTCAACTCCAAGCTAAAGAAATAAAGCAAAACACAAAGTGTTTGGAGCAGACACTTCAATGACTTTCAGTTTTGATTGTTTTTGGTACATTTATCTTCCTCTAATGACATCCTTTGTTTGGTTGCCATATTTATCTATTTTCTTTCTTCCTTGGTCTTTGTTATCTTTTGTTGTTTTTTCTCTCTCTGAGGAAGCGAGATGCTATAGGAGGACCAGTCCACCAATGGGCGGCAACCCTTATGTTCTTCTCTCACCCATTGTTGGGTGGAAAGATCCTGGAAGATGGCCAAGAAAATACCAGTCAGTTGTACCAACACCGTTTTTGTTCTTGATTTACATTATCCTGTCTGCGCAGAGATACCAACTTTGGTCACGACGCAACGCTCGGTGCAACTGAGTACAAAATAGGAAATATTCTTATGGGGATCTTTTCAAAGAACGTCATGTGGTAGATTTTATACTTTTTGGGACTTATATCTGAGCTTTCAGAGCTATTCATATACATAGCGTGTCTGGGTTAAGTCATTTGTAGCCCATTATTGGATAGATTAGCCAGTACTAATGTACTGTACCATTGGCCAAGGGACGCCCGAATGTACTAATCGTACATCCTTTCCGTGGATTTTTCCATGTCCCGATGAGATGAAGTGATGATGATTGTGAGTATGAGAGTGTAGAACCATTGAAAACACTTAAACCTTACTTAATCCTAATTAACAAAACTCTCTTACCCATTGGGACAATTCCCCATTCGGGAAAAAGTACCCAAGGTACCAGCCGGGAATCGAACCGGGTCCTCATAGCTTCGTAGCCAGATACACTTCCCACTTCACCACTGGGCCAGTTATTTTGAAAATTGAGCTAATTTTAGGTGCAGTTCAATTTTCACAGGAATGGTCTTAATTTAGAGTTACAAAAATAATTAGTTATATGTTCTCAATAGCTTTGGAATAACACTAATGAATTAGTTAAGTGATCAATATGTTTGTATTCTCTAAAAAAAAAAATTCATTTGAAAGCTAGCTTATAGCATTGGATTTTCATTTGAAAGCTAGTCCTATACCACTGGATTTTCATTTGAAAGCTAGCCTATACCACTGGATTTTCATTTGAAAGCTAGCCTATACCACTGGATTTTTTTCATGCACATGTTTTCCAAACTTCGTAATTCATACCTAGGGCCTACAAATTTTTCTGTATTCCGTATCACTGGTTGACCTTATATACCTGAAGAAATTTTCTTGAATGCTCAAACCTTATCCTAATTTAAATAGTCATACCTCAAATACTGGAGCTTTAAAAACCTAGGTAATAGCAGAACCTACTTTTGTTTAAATATAACATAAGCAGTCTCCAATTTCTGAGTGCTCTTACTGTGGGAGAAGTGAAGCAAATATTCTTATTGTGTACTACTATGGTACCCACTTCGGTGGCCGCATGGTCTAAGGCGCTACTCTCGCAGGAGACTAGACTTCATATAATGGTGAAATTTTGCTTCAATCCCGGTCGGGTGTACTCAGGATGTTTTTTTTCCTAAATTGTTTCCCATTCTTCACGCAAATTTGGGTACACTTCCTCTAAATTCAACCTTTCTCATCCTTAATCCATCATTGTATTAGTACATAAGCGTATAGCCCGAATTGGTAGTAAGACGCGGTTCTTAATAATATAATTACTTTGGTGTATTGCAATGCCAATAAAATGGTATACTTCTTATATATATTAATATGATGACATATTTAATTAGTGTAATTTTTTAGAGATCCATTGTCGTAACTCATATTTTAACTAGCGTACAAAATAAATGGGAAGTTTTTCAACTAGTTTAAATAATAATAATAATAATTATTATTATATTAAGGAAATAAATCTTTGATTGGAAATACAGTGGCGAGTGATTTAGCCCATAAATTGTCCACCAGCTTTCTAGAAGTATAAGAACTGGCGTTTAAATCATCAGATTTTAGGATAAATGGTCCTTAGATCTCCTACTGTTAGAAGAAATCACCCACAAACCATTTCTTCTAAACCTATAATATACACTCACCAAAACTATCATAATATTCTCTAAAATGAAAAATTGACACCCAGTCACAGGAATCAAACCCGGGACCTTTGGCTTAGTACGTCGTCAACGCTCTACCCTCCTCTACCACTTAGCTACCCAGGAGTCGTCCCGTGCCCAGGATCATTCTTTACTTATATTTTTGGGTGACCTGGCGGTCTAGGAGTATGGTGTCAGACTTCTATGCTGGTGGCCGGGGTTCAATCCTCGGTCCCGGCAAAGATTTATTTGCTTGCCGAACCCTTCCTTCACCTCTGATAAGACATCTTGTGAATATGAGGAATTCCAGGTCTCCACCNGGTGACCTGGCGGTCTAGGGGTAAGGTGTCAGACTTCTATGCTGGTGGCCGGGGTTCAATCCTCGGTCCCGGCAAAGATTTATTTGCTTGCCGAACCCTTCCTTCACCTCTGATAAGACATCTTGTGAATATGAGGAATTCCAGGTCTCCACCGTGGTTCGGATTCCACGTTAAACTGTAGGTCCTCCATTTCATCTTACAATCACCCTACCATTACACATTGGAGTAAGTGCGTATAACTCGAACGGGTAGTAAGACGCGGTGCTAATAATAATAATACTTATATTTTTAGTAAGAGTCTGTGGTGGACGTGTTAAAATCGTCAGTTACATATTATGAATGTTCAAAAGCTCGCGAGCTTTCGACTCTGGAGGGCTTAATGCTGCCCAATGTACAATGACAACTGTACGATTGCGCAAAACATTATGGATTAAATAGTCAAGATATTAAATTTGTTAGTTTTAGTTATAGCTGCATCTTAATATCATATTCTGTAAATTGATTATGTCCTAGGGACATTTTTAAATTTAAAGAATATGATATTTAGATGAGGCTATAACCGTAATTAACACATGGTTAATACATTATCATAAAACTGTTTTGGTGGTTTTGTTATTTTCTCAAGTTAAATGAGCATGATTTTGTGTATTCGATCATTTATCATACAAAACTGTAACACCAATTCTGATTTTCAAGTCGGAGTGTACAATTTAAATTGTTGTAAATTCAATTTGATACGAAGTTTTATTGGCTTTACTGGCCTTCCCAATACAATGTTGTGCAGTCTTTTGAGATGAGAGAATAGGGAATCATCAGACAAAAGAGGTGACTTGATTTATGGTCCACGATAGCAATGTTGTGTACCGCCTTGTATGACGTGTTAGAGAGAGAAAGAGGGAGGGAGAAAAATAAAAGCAACAGAGAAGGAATAAGTAGTATTAAACCAGAGAGGCTAGAAGATGTGGACTGAAGCAAATACTTGAATTCAACAATGGGGGAGGAGGGAGGATTCAGGGGTTAGCACTAATAGAATGACGCCTTGGACCACGTGATCAGAAAAACCCGGTTTAGGACGATATGTTTCAAAATTTTCAATTTTACGTGTTGAGAAGTGGGTTCACTATGATTGCAGTATCACCCGCTAGTAATTAACATCTCCAGTAAAGTGCAAGTTGGAACTGAATAAATTTTACACAGTACAATAAAATAATTTCTCAATTCCTACCGTATTAGTGTGGATATGCAAATATCCCAAATGGGTAATAAGTGTAATTAAACATTTAAAAAAAATTAAATTTCGTTTTTTAAATATCAGTTTTCGGAGTTTATTTGCGCTTATTCAAAATTACATGTTATCTGAGGTGTTTAAGTATTATTTACATATTGAGACAATGTATATAAAATTAAAATTTACTATTGAAACCTTATATATTTACTTTAAAATTCTTTGTCAAATTTGTCTGCATATTTCACAATTTTGTAGCCTAAGGTTAGCTTACACTAAAAAAAAAGACTAATCAAATTAAAGCATGGTCAAAATTTCTGCTTAATTTTTTTCTTAATTTCGTGTTTATTTAAAAAAATAGCTTTTTTTTTTTTTGTAAAAGCGGTGTTATTTCGTTTTATACAAGGATTTCGTGTATCAAGACAATTTCATTTTATTTCGATTTTCAAAAACATTGTAAATCATATCTAAAAACTATCAAAGGAAAAAGTAGTTTATTCCATCTTTGTATGGCACTTTTTGCTTTATCGCATCTCACCATTTTTACGAGGCTCTAGTAATAAGACGTGATATGCTTAAGAAATATTTTACACACATATATAGTGATTTTTATTTTAAAATATTATTTTTAAAAAAAAGTAATTTGTTTTGACATATTTTGGTAAATTATTGAATGACTATGGGTTTCAGACAAAAAAAATATTAATATAAGTTTTTAAGATTTTATGGAAATAACTTTTAGAAAATACTAGCATAATTTTAATTGTTAACAATCTTAATAACATTTTGATCTAATATTAATGTAGTTTTTATAGGCACTATTAATATATCAAAGAGTGACAGCTGCAGATCCATGACTTTACGTATACATATAATATTGTATATCTACTAACTTTTCTAGCTGTCCTTATGAAAAGTAGAGAGTAGTAGATATAGTCAATTTTCTAGCTGCTAGATAAGGCTTTCCTTATGAAAAATAGAGTGTAATAGATTGAGTCAATTTTCTGTCAGATAATGCTTTCCTTATGAAGATTGAACTATGTATTCAGTAACATTTTTAGATATAGAATCAGTATCTTCCTATGAATATTAAAGTGTTAATTTTGAAGCTTTTCTTGCTTTCAGTTAATATTCTTACCATTACATCCGAACTGTACATCTATCCGCTACCCTGACACTAATATCATCGTGGGGGTACACCCCTGGTGACGGCCCATACCAACACCTCTTTTATTCCTTCCAAACTCTTTGTCGCTCTCATCTCCCGAAGAAGTTCTTTAAAGAAGCCTCCGTAGCAGGGCCAAGGCGAGCATCCATTAGTCAGACGAGTCCAGAGGTATTCGTGTTTATACGTGTGTGCTGTAATCTAGCCCGAACGCACAATGAGGATTATCATTTGTCTTCGACAAGAAGAATAACGCTACTGATGTGTCAGCCCAGCCCTTTCTCAACCAAAAGTCTTCCTTCCAAACGAAAAGAAAGATTACTATTTTTTTTATCAAATAGAGAGAAGAAGAAAAAAGGGTTGGAGACAATGATGGGGGAAGGCTAAAAATATCCTGCTGTTATTACACAATGATGGCCTTGAATAAAATAGTTGTTTTTCTTTTGGGTGGAGGGGTTGAAGGGCTATAGGTCGGTGTTTGATGGGGTGGCGTATCATCAACATCGGTTACCGAACAATGGAAAGCCAGCATTTGGTCTGAGATGCGTTCCTGCAGATGTTATCCTCCCTTTTCTTCAAACTCCTGGAAGAATTTCTTCTTTGAGGCAATTTAGATTAATATTGTTAAGATCAGTTGTTATCTTGTGGTCAGAGCTCCTGGCTACGGATCCAGAGGAACTGAGTTCAAACTCTGACCCTTCCAGTTTTTCTGTGAGGCAGTGGAGTGGGTCTGTAATGGGGCTCAACTCAGCCTCGTGAGTTCAAGATGAGGAGATACTTGAATGTTAACGGAGTGGCTTTGCTCTAGAAAACTGAGAGTAACTGCTGGAGAGCTCGTTGTGCTGACCACATGACACCTTATATCCACAGAAGTTGGCACTAAATTCGTCAACAGATGGCGGCCACTCGATTGGTATGGATCGACTGCAGGCTGACACCATGAAGTTTTTTTTTGTTATTTGGTGTCGCCAATGCTCTAAATATAAAGTTAATAAGTATGAAACCCTTAAATATCTTGAATTCTGAAGGATGTTATATATCTTTCAAAAACTTTAAAAATATATTTTGTTATCTCAAATTTTGAATTTGAATTTTATTTAAAGAGTAAATAGTGCGCATTGATAAGTCTTCCTCAGCAAAATTAAAAGAAAAACTTAACAACTATACTCTTGACCATTAATTTAACACTTAACTGAATATTTGAATGTCATAATTATTGTGATCAATATTTTTTTTTAGAACACTCAGGACAAAAGAAAATGTCACAAAGATGACTATATTAGGAGTATGTCGTGCCATGGATATGATAAAAAAAAAGTAGAAATAGAGGGATAGAGAAAAAATAATATTTAAAACAAAATATTATTTATTAAAACTCCCTTTTCATTGAAAATTCAAAGTAGCACGAGTTAGAGTCAGATTATACTTCAAATAATATTAGTTTCATCATCAATTTCAAGGAAAAAATATTATTGTCAAGAAAAACTCCATTGGTATACATACATAACTTAAATAAATTTTAATTGGTTTTTTTGACTTATATAATTCTATTTAAATAAATTTAGGAAGTTATTTGCTAATTACTTTGTACTAATACTTCATTAGAAATGTACTAATAATACCTAGCACGAAAAACAAAATAATTCTAGGAATAAATAATAGGTATTACAAGAAATATATTTGAGAGAAATATGCAAACAAATAAAAAGCAAAAAGTAGGTAACTTCTTCTCTTTTCGTGAGAATTTATATTCATTGCATATTGGATAGAAACTTATTATCATTGCACATGTACACAGCTTTTGACCTTTGACTATAACATGCGAATAATACATAATTTTCCTTTCATTATACGAACATTCCTAAAAACTACAATGATTTGCAACTTGTGTCTTGATATTCTTTGTAAATAATACTTCTCGAAAATATAAAATCGTATGAGGAAATTTTCTTGCGATTGCGTGTTTCATTTCTAAATTTTATTTTCTCAAAATGAAGTAATTTTGGGTTTACTTCGATAAAAACCAGTACCTATGGGTGTACTCTCTACAACCTGTTCTGTGGGGAAATAGGATATCACCCCCAAAAAAACAGTAGGCCTACTGTCCTTTAAAACACAGTGTTTGGTCACCTAGTTATATGCATTAAAAAAAACTGATGACACAAATTATGTTGCACCAACAACTTTCATACGTGCATTTCTTTGTTCCTGGTGACCTGGTGGTCTAGGGGTAAGGTGTCAGACTTCTGTACTGGGGTCCGGGGTTCAAACCTAGGTCCCGGCACAGATTTATCTGATTGCCAAACCCTCCCTTCACCTTTAACAAGACGTGTATTAATCACAACTTGTGAATGTGAGGAATGCCAAGCCTCTACCATGGTTCGGATCCCATGTTAAACTGTAGGTCCTCCATTTCATCTCACAATCACCCTACCATTACACATTAGTTTAAGTGTGTATAACCCAAACGGGTTAGTAAGACACGGTGATAATAGTAATAACAATATTAATAATAATCTTTGTTCATCAATGATCAAAGTTTGAATCAGCCGATTAAAAATGAATTTTATTCTATTTAAAGAGTTTTATCTATGTATTTATTTTATCGAACTTTTCTAAATGATTATTTTTGAAGGAGGTTTTAAATTATATTTTCTAATAAATTAATTTAAATTATTACTTGTTACTCTGTTACTGGGATTAACCGGGTAAATTGATTATTAATTTAGTGCGAATTAGCCTAATGACTTAATGCAACGTTTAAGGCACTCTAAGTAATGCTACAGCTAATATCATAACATTAATTATAATAATCACATGCCATATGATACTTTTGACAAATTTTCTTCACAGAATTCAGGAATGATTGTCGAGGACCAAAAGATTTTGAGGCTGAGCTGCTCCAATAACTCAATAATAGATGGTACCTGAACACCCCCCGCCCCCCATTTTCCCCCTCTTTCCCAACACATTCCCACAAAATGTCGGAGTGTCTTAACTGTAACCTAGAATTCCTCATATGAAGTGACGAATGAATTACGTGGAAGAGCGATGCGATATCTGATGAATACAGTTGGTATTATGAAGACAAGAATCCGGGCGGGTGGGGGAAAAAAAAGGGTTACACATACTGACACAAAAGTTTCTCTTTGACAAAAGAGTTTTTCTCTCTCTCTCTTCTTTTCTTGACGGATTAACTTGAGTGCATGGTTTTGTAGGTTATTGTACTGAGATGGGGTTGGCTGAGAAGTTGGTTCGGTAGAGAGTGATACTGATAAATCACTGGGAAGATGATCTCAACTCCACGATTGGTCCAAACCTGCCATCGCATTGTCCTAAGCTCACTTACGAGATCAAGGATCGAACCTAGGTCACGTACACTGTCGCTTGGTGTTCAAAATGTGATTCATCACTGGTTTTCTCATATACTATCCACGCTAATGCTAGTACATTTCCTCAAAATTACCATCCTCACCACCACCACCACCACCACCACCATAACCACACCTTGTATCAAGCCATGGAGTGAACGTACAGTAACAAAAAAAAATAGGGAAAGTTTTTTTGTAACAACTTACTGCGATCTAATGGGCTCAAAATTTACATTTTAGTTTTTAGATGACTAGCATTTTTATTTATAATACCTTTCCCCACTCTGGCCAATAGTAACTTAAGCTTACAGTTCAACTTAGAAAAGAAAAACACATTTTTTTTTTTGTGATCAGTAATGATAATAGTTTTACTTGCTCTCTACTCCTCGAAGAAATGAGTATTGTGATCGTCAAACTAACTGAAGTCAATATTTTGATAAATGTCAACGTTTCATGATCCCTAGAAATAAAAAAGATGTTTTTTTTTCTTAGCAAGGCCGTCTGTCTATCTCGGCTAGAGCCGAAACCATGTTACCGATCAATCTAAGACTTGATATCTAGGGTTTTTATAAGGTTACCCCCTAGGTTTTTTTAGAACTAAATATCTAACACTAAAGCTAAGTGTAGTTTAGTGCAGGGCAAAAAGAGAAAGAATCACTTTCCTAAATTTCTGCTAAAATAATTTTGATCAGATGTTGTAGGCTATATGGGCATTGTTTAACAATATAAACAAAATTACAACTTTCACTTTGCCATGAAAATGACTTTGAGAGTACCTTACATAGTCATACATTTTCACTTATGACCATACTGCCATAACTATTTGAAATATGAAATAATTCTTCATTGTTAAGTCGTAGTCTTATTAAGAGTAAGGGTGACCTGGTTGTTTAGGAGTAAGGTGACGGACTTCGGTGCTGGGGTCCGGGGTTCAATTTTCGGTCCTGGCACAGATTTATCTGATTACCAAACTCTTCCTTCACCTCTGACAAGACGTATATTAATCATAGCTTATGAATGTAAGCAATGCCTGGTCTCCACCGTGGTTTGGATTCCACGTTAAACTGTGGCTCCTCCATTTCATCTCCCAATCACCCTACCATTACACATTAGCGTAAGTGCGTATAACCCGAACGGGTAGTAAGACGCGGTGCTAATAATAATAATAATAATATTAAGAGTGCCAGTCTTTTATTTGAATGTTTGTACATCCATTACTGTTTCCAGTCTTTGGCCTGAATCATTTTCTTATTAAAGTAATATATTTTCCATTACCGGCTTGATAGGCCTGTCGTAGCTTCGTAATATGTCTTACAAACTTAGACAAGAATAGGCACAACAATTTATCATTGTGAAAGGGTGAACCAGTATTTTCATCAATGATACAGTTTTGACCATGCCGAGAACCGAACCCAGGACCTTTAGTTCAGTAGGCAGGCACGCTACCAACTGAGCTAAGGTGCCGGACTTTTAGTTGAAATATATTATTTTTAAAGTAATAGCTGCTGAGTTTTAAGCAAATATATTATATACTAGCATACTACCTATTTAGAAATCAACGGCTTCATTTCTGAACGTGTAATGTGTCTCAATGGAATTTTTGGAGAGTGATTTAAAATTGAAGTAATTTTTTATTTATACTCGAAATCCGGGAGGTATATTTGGATTAAATACTCTATAGTATTATTACTATTGATTTTATTAGCACTGCGTCTTATTAAACCGTTAGGGTTATACGCACGTACGCTAAAATGTAATGGTAGGGTGATTGTGAGACGAAATGGATGACCTACAGTTTAATCGTGGAATCCGAACCACGGTGGAGGCCTGGCATTCCCCACATTCACAATATGTCTTGTCAGAGGTGAAGGAAGGGTTTGGCACTCAGATAAATCTGTGGCGGAACCGATGATTGAACCCCGGACCCCTAGCGCAGAAGTCAGACACCCTATCCCTAGACCACCAGGTAACCGACAATATAGTAGTAGATCAAATATTTACTCCAATGAAAGTGTGAAACTGTCCTACAGTTGAATATTTAATAAGTATAAACAACATTTTATGTGTATACTTTTCCTTTTTTAGGGTGCTCCCATGTGAATTTCCGGTTGCCAATTACTCCTGCACTAGTATTCCTTACGGGCTAAATGCCCGCAAAATTTCAGCTGCCTAAGTTTTCTAGCATTTCAGGTTTTTAACTTTGTTTTTTCGAAGAAAAAATTGGCCCTTTCAGGGGAAATTACGGCCGCCACATATACCTGCACACCTTTGGGTAAGGGTTGGCTACCTGCATGAAAAATTTAAGTTTCATTGGTCAACTGGGATTCGGGAGTATTTCGACTTTTTCTTTTAAACCTCCCATCCCCCGTTTGGAGACCCACATTATAATTTTGGTCACCGTGTATTTCTG
>CABFOV010004327.1:0-33539 GCA_902141375.1 Timema poppense | reverse complement strand
GTCAAGAAGATGCGCAATTATTTGTGATCATCTTGAAACGGGGAAGAGGGGGGAGGGGGGCACCTTTCAATCAGAATGTTTTAACGTCTCTATTTTATGCCACTGCACACCGCATTAAAGGGGTTAAATAGGGGAAGGATGTGGGAAAACCTAACATAATACACTCACTTTGAGTTTTGTATACAATGCGTGCGTACATATAGTAAAGATTTGTTACGAGTAAATCTAAAATTGGGCATTTTTTTAAACTTGACATTAAAACCATATTTCTATTTATTTTAAATATCTTTAATTGTCTAGTAACATGTTGAATTCAGTGGTATTGGGGAGTGAAGTGCTCGTCTCATGACTCTATGTTCATGGGTTTAAACCCAACTGATATTTATGGATTTTTCTTGAGAAATACTAATCCGTAGCACAGGTCCCTTTGGAGGGGAAGTAAAGTCATCGGTCCCCATGTAGACAGTGGTAGGCCTATGTAAGAGAATCCTGTAAGTTATGTGAAAATCCCTTTCCCGAAAAAAATTGGTAGATTCTTTAGTGCTCGCTCATAGTGTGGAAGGCAGTGGGAAGCCATCACCCTTCCTGAACTCCCCTAGTACATGGGATTTCTACCAGATGGTGCAAGCAGCACTAACCATTTGAAGGGCTGAATTCATGTACAGCACCGGATGGATAGAATCCACATCAAACCAGCCTTCGGGTTGTTGATTTAAGAAGAATAGTAACATTTAGATCGTTGAGTGCGTGGTCTAAATGTTAATCTTGTTTAGTCCTATTTTCCATCAATAGTGAGGTCGGGACTCGAATCAGGTTTTAATATATTTCTTAAACTCTTTACCCCATTCTACTTCCATGAAAATGTGAGCACATTTCTTTACTACCTATATTACCATTAACTTTTTCATCCTAAGTTATTTGAGTGACTGAATGCATATGACCTGCTTCAGTGGCCACGTGGTCTAACGCGCTACTGTCGTGTTGGACTAGATTGCCGAAGACGAGGAAATTGGTGTTTTATCTCGGTCAGGTGCACCGAGTTTTTCATTTAGTGGTTTTCCACCCTCCCTTCACGCAAATGTGGGTGCACTTCCTCTCAATTAAACCATCCTAAGCCCTAACGCATTATTGTAATTAGTGCATAGGCATATAACCCGTACAGGTAGTAAGACGTGGTGCCGAAAAAAAAAGCATATGGCCCGGATGATAAGGAAGACGCAGTGAAAAGAAACAATATTATGTAGAACGTATATCTAATTTGAAAAAGTTTGTTACTACACTAAATACCAAGGTCATTAACATTTTATTTGTAGTAAAAGTAGGGCTTAAGGTACACCGTCATATAAATATAATTAACTTCTATGCTGGCGGCCGGGTTTCAATCCTCGGTCCCAGCACAGATTTATCTGATTACCAAAACCTTCCTTCACCTCTGACAAGAGATCTTGTGAATGTGGAGAATGCCAGGCCTCCACCGTGGTTCGTATCCCACGTTAAACTGTAGGTCCTTCATTTCATCTCGCAATCACCTTACCATTACACACTAGCGTAAGTGCTTATGGCTCGAACGGGTAGTAAGACGCGGTGCTAATACTAATAATAAATATAATTAGCGTCGTGGAAAAAAGTAAATAATTAAAAAACCTAGTAGAACACCATTGGAGAGAATAAATAGTAAAATTCACCTACTGAAATCAGCAGATGACTTCACTAAATAAATTGGACGATACAAACATTTAAAAAAATACTTTTTTTTTCACCTCAACATGAAAAAATTACCATGTTAATCACTCAATAATAGTAATGTTCAGATGAAATTTAAAATGTTCACATGACGCTTAAAAGTTGACCTGAACTTTTGATTTAATTTAAAACATTCCACTGGCCTGTAAAATTTGACATTTACTTATCTTGATATAAAATATTCACATGACGTTTAAAAGTTGAACTGAACTTTTTATTTTAATCTAACCTGCCTCGGCGGCGTAGTTGGCTAACGCGCTTGTCGTGTTGAGCTCGACTGCTGAGGACGGGGAGATCGAGGTCCGAATCTCGGACGGGTGAACTGGGGGGGAGGGGGTTCCTAAATGTGTTTCCACTCTCCCTCCACGCAAATGCGGGTTCACTTCCTCTAATTCAACCTTCCCTATTTCCTAATCCATTAGAGTAATTAGTACTTAAAGCGTATAACCTGAACGGGTAGTAAGACGTGGTGCTAAATATTATTATTATTTTAATTTAAAATATTCACCTGGCACACGTGTAAAGTTAGACCTGAACATTTTATCTTAATATAAAATATTCACCTGGATTGTAAAAGTTGACCTGAACTTTTTATTTTTATTTACTTTTTTTTTTCAAATGTCAATATGCTCATGGGTCATGACAAATATTCAAAACTGTTGAGACTACATCAAAAATGTTCAGTTAAGTGCATCGACTGAAACAATATATTGGTTTATTAATTTGGACCCAAAATGGGGTTTGTTAAAAATTGGAAGATATACTAACCTTAACTCAAGTTTCCCACACTCCATGGTATGAATCACCCCCGCCCCCAAGCCATAATTAGACTAGTCTTTTTAATTTTTTACATCTACTACTGTTTCCAGCCTATGGCCTGGTTAATTTTTTTTATTCAAGCGATATATTTTTTCCACTACCGGCTTGCTAGGCCTGTCGTAGCTTCACATGCCTTATTATCTAACTTAAGTAACTTAAGATTAGGCCAGACACAACATCCAGTCCTCGGCCGTTAATTTATCAACTCGAAAGGTTAAACCTTTATTTCACCGATAATACATTTTTCGGCCATGCTGGTAATCGAACCCAGGACCCTTAGCTCAGTAGACAGACAGTACTGAACTAAGGAGACAAGTCTTATATTAAACAAATGTATTGGAATGGGAAGAGTATTTTTACCTCTAATCATGCAACGAATTAGATAAGGCATTAAAACAAACTGTCTTTTGATAATGATCGTGCTAATGTTTATATTTGATTTATTTAAAGTTATTGATGACATGTTATGAATCTCATAACATAGCCTAGATTAATTCAGAATAAATCAATTCCTCGAAATTAATTGGCCAAAAATATACCACAACGCTATGGACATAATTTAATAAAAATAAACATTTGTACCTGCTTTGGTGACTGCATGGTCCATGGAGCCACTGTTGAGTTAAATTAGACTACCGATGACAGGGAGATTGGGGCTCGAATCATGGCCGGATATAATGAGGTTTTTTATTCTACCTTCACACAAATGTCAGTACACTTCCTCTAGATTAAACCGTCTCCTACCTAGCTCCCTAGCGTAATTGGTACATATGCGTCTAACCTTAAAAGGTAGTAAGACGTGGTTCTTAGACAAAAAAAAAGCATTCATAAAACACCAACATATTCTTTTGACGTCAGTTATTGGTGTGATTTTATATTTATTAATAATATCTATCAAAAGTGACATCTTTAGATCACATTACTTAATCTATAAAGATAAAATAATGGTTTTATTAGAACTTTATAATTATCAAAAAAGTTTCTTTCTATTTTAATCATACTATGTAAAACTTATTTATTTACAAAAGCTGTATTCAATTAAAACGTACTCATGGTGAATAGAGGATGTACTATAAGTACAAGGCTTAAGCAACACGAATTATTACAAACGAGGTTATGCCAGGAGAGCTATAAATCTCATTTATTATTTGATTCTAGAATCAACAACAAATGCTGAATTACTTATAACCCTGGTCGGAAACTAACCAGCCAGGCCCCTCAAATATTTTAAACCACTGGGCCACGACCCACACTGGAGATCGCATGGCCTAAGGCAGGGCTATCCTTCTTGAAGATAGCTAAATGCCTCATTTTTATTTCCAGAAAGCATGTAGGCCTCACACGTGGAAATTAGGCCTATACAGTATCAACAATTTTGTTTTCTTGGTTGATATTCTCAAATAAAAAATTAATTGCGTTTTTACTGAACTATTTGTTTGGTTCGATATTAATTGCTTTGAATTTTCTAATCTAATTAAAATTTTGTAATTATTTTGATAATTGATATTAGATGACCTAAGACCATAGTGAAAATATATATGGATATATAAGGTGATTTATGAGAGTAGAAACATTCACGCAAGAGTAATTTTAATAATAGATACGCAGCAGAAACAACATTCCCCTAAAAATATTTGGAAACAAAATTAACACGTATACCTAATTTTCTTTAATGGGAATGTTGTATTACATTAAAAGTATTACAATATTTGATATAAAATATAGTACAGCAAATAACACATACAATAAATTTTACACAATTTATGGCTAATCATGTTTAAGGAATCTCTGGATGACTTTATACACATTTTTTAAACTTTTCTAATGTGTTGCGGACAGCAAAATATGCTGCTGAGGTCTCTATGTGGCCCGCGGGCCACCAGTTGGACAGACCTGGTCTAAATTGTCAGTCTCTCGAAAGATTGAATTGCTAGTGTCAAATTTAAGTTAGTTTTACACAAGCTATATATTCATTTGGTTATCCCCTCCTCTTCTAACGGTTCTACACATCTTCCACCTTTATCATAACTATTCATTAGACAAATCCCATAATAAATATTTTTTTGTGTGTGTTTTCCAGCCTATGGCCTGGTTAATTTTTTATTCATATGATATATTTTTTTCCACTACCGGCTTGCTAGGCCTGTCATAGCTTCACATGCATTATTATCTAACTTAAGATTAGGCCAGGCACAACGTCCAGTCCCCGGCCATTAATTTATCAACTCAAAAGATTAAACCTATATTTCACCGATAATAAATTTTTCGGCCATGCTGGGAATCGAACCCAGGACCCTTAGCTCAGTAGACAGACAATACTGAGCAAAGGAGACAAGTCTTTAACCAAACAAGTGTGTTGAAATTGGGAAGAGCATTTTTATCTCTAATCTTGCAAAAAATTAGATAAAGCAGTTAAATAAACTGTCTTTTGATAATGATCGTACTATTGTTTATATTTGATTTATTTAAAGTTATTGATGACATGTTTATGAATCTCATAACATAGCCTAGATTAATTCAGAATAAATCAATTCCTCGAAATTAATTGACCAAAAATATACCACATGGACATAATTTAATAAAAATAAACATTTGTACCTACTTTGGTGACTGCGTGGTCTAAGGCGTCACTGTTGTGTTAGATTAGACTACCGATGACAGGGAGATTGGGGCTCGAATCATGGTAGGATATAATGAGGTTTTTTATTCTACCTTCACACAAATGTGAGTACACTTCCTCTAGATTAAACCTTCTCATACCTAGCTCCCTAGCGTAATTGGTACATATGCGTCTAACCTTAAAAACTAGTAAGACGTGGTTCTTAGAAAAATAAAGGCATTCACAAAACACCAACATATTTATTTGACGTTAGTTATTGGTGTGATTTTATATGTATTTATAATATCTATCAAAAGTGACATCTTGAGATCACATTACTTAATCTATAAACATAAAATAATGGTTTTATTAGAACTTTATAATTGTCAACAAAGTTTCTTCCTATTTTAATCATACTATGTAAAACTTATTTATTTACAAAAGCTTTATTCAATTAAAACGTACAAGGCTTAAGCAACACGAATTATTACAAACGAGGTTATGCCAGGAGAGCTATACATCTCATTTAATATTTGGTTCTAGAATCAACAACAAATGTTGAATTATTTAGAACCCTGGTCGGAAACTAACCATCCAGGCCCCTAAAATCTTTTAAACCACTGGGCCACGACCCACACTGGAGATCACATGGCCTAAGGCAGGGCTATCCTTCTTGAAGATAGCTAAATGCCTCATTTTTATTTCCAGAAAGCAGGTGGGCCTCACACGCGGAAATTAGGCCTTTACAGTAACAACAATGTTGTTTTCTTATTTGATATTCTTAAATAAAAAATTAATTGCTTTTTAACTGAACTATTTGTTTGGTTCGATATTAATTACTTTGAATTTTCTAATCTAATTCAAATTTTGTAATTATTTTGATAATTGATATGAGATGACCTAAGACCATAGTGAAAATATATATGGATATATATAGGTGATTTATGAGAGTAGAAACATTCACGCAAGAGTAATTTTAATAATAGATACGCAGCAGAAACAACATTCCCCTAAAAAGATTTGGAAACAAAATTAACACGTATACCCAATTTTCTTTAATGGGAATGTTGTATTACATTAAAAGTATTATAATATTTGATATAAAATATAGTACAACAAATAACACATACAATAAATTTTACACAATTTATGGCTGATCATGTTTAAGGAATCTCTGGATGACTTTATACACATTTTTTAAACTTTTCTAATGTGTTGCGGACAGCAAAATATGCTTCTGAGGTCTCTATGTGGCCCGCGGGCCACCAGTTGGACAGGCCTGGTCTAAATTGTCAGTCTTTCAAAAGATTCTTCTAACGGTTCTACACATCTTCCACCTTTATCATAACTATTCATTAGACAAATCCCATAATAAATATTTTTTTGTGTGTGGTCGTTAAATAATTAAATATCGAACCACAAGCGTTATCTCAAATATTAGCATCACGTCTAGTCGGGGAGTACGTAGGCTAATGTGTCAACCTTAACTAGCTTTTTTTTCTTTAAAAATGACACCTGTACACGGGAATCTATCCCAGGACGTTTGACTTAGTACACCAATGTTCTACCATTAAACATCAATAGTAGCCCAGTATTGGAAATATTAGCCAGTACTAGCGTACCATCGCCCAGGAGACGCTCTAATGTACTAATCGTACATTCTTTCCGTGAAGGCTCTTTCCATGTCCCGATGAGATAAGATGATGGTGATAGTGAATATGATGTTGTGGAACCGGTGGAAACTCTTAAACTTAACCTAAGTCCAACCAACCAAACCCTAGTGACCGTTGGGGTAGTTCCCCTTTCAGGAAAAATATCCATGATACCAGCAGGGAATCGAAACTGGGATCCCTTAGTTCGTAGCCAGGTGCAATCACCACTATGCCACGGAGCAGGTTTCTTATATATATTAATTAATATACATATACTAATTAATCGTAAGGTATAACGTTGCTGCTATCTTCAGTCTTGATTCACTTGAAATGTACATTAAAATGTATTTGTAAACTACTTACTATTGCTAGCATAAAGTCACAGCTGAGTCACTGGTGGCTGTGATATTCCACATGTCCATTACAGAATCTGCCATAAAATATGAGTGAATAATTACCCTGAATATGGGACGATTCCCCTGGATAGATCAGTTTTAGAGAATTGGCGTATTAATGATCATTGGTTTGATTCCCGTGCCCAGGCTTCCATTTTTAAATGTTCTCAGTAACAGGCTGTAATCTTTCCTCTCCCAAGCTTCGCCTTTCATATATACTTAATTATATGGCGTGATTTTATTCCATCTTATCTAGTCTGTTTAGACAATTAAAAGGAGAATGGAGCTCGAATCTTGGTTGGGTGTTTTGAGGTGGTTCCCCCACCCCCCCTCATCACGGGTATATTTTCCCTATATTTTAGCTTGTCCATCCTTACCCCATTAGCTTAAATACATATAGAGGAAGGATGGGTAGTAAAACTTTTTTTTTACACCATATCTCACTCACCACCTGGTCAGGCTATACGTATATGTACTAATTAGGCTATTGTGTTGGGGATTATAGAGGTTGAATTTAGAGGAAGTGTACCAACATATGCGTGGAGGCAGAGTTGGTAAAAATTTAGGAAAATACTCCTTCAATATATACAACTGAGATTCGAGCCCCTATCTTCCCGTAAAAGGTACTCCATTCTATTGCCAGAATGACACCTTATGCTATTCAACCACAGAAGTGGGCTTAGAAATATTGCTAAGAAAAATGTCGCCCGAAAGAATTTATGTATAGCCTCATAGCTGGGAACATAACCACTGAAATAATATGACGGACAAACTAATCTTATTAAATCTACCGTAAGCTTGGGGTCACTTATACCAAGTCCGTTAACGGAATAAATAAGACTTGTGTTCCATTTAGAACAAGTGAGCGCTTACTCGTAATATACAATTTGTTAAATGAGGAGTATGATGAGGTAGCAGGTAATATTGTTCTTTCTCGTTTAAATAATGGCAGTGCATAATGTACCGTTTACAGATGGACATGAAAGTTCTCATGGAAACCATTAACCCGAGTAAGCTTGACCCCTTAAAAAATCGGGAAAAAGTATAAGCAAACATTACGAGTTATTTACTAAAATAAATAATCCTTTTATATATCTCCTACATTTTACTAAAAGTTAAATATTTTAATAAAGTGTTATCTATTAACAATCAACACTCAAAAATAGTAGAACATGCTATAAAAATGATTCTTATTTATAATAAGTAATTTAAAAACTTGTTTGTATTTATGGTTATAAATATAGTTACAAATTTACGAAACATTTTATATTTAGAACATGACATTAAAAAATTTAAAAAAAAAGTATACCAGTTTTTTCGACGTGTGTAGTAATTTTTGTCACTTTCAGTAATGAAATATATTTGAATTATATTATGAAAATATATTGCCAAATGGGCAATGAATAAACCATTGAGGTTATTAAATATCTTTTTTTCACTCTGATTCTTGCTTTAAATATATTTTTAATGATAATTAAATGATTAGATTGTTATATTTATAGCTGTTCGTTAATCAAGGGAAAAAAAGCACTGTATTTATAGAATGTATTTTACTACACGAAGACTTTTTTACAAGATCTTAAAAGTGTTCTTGTAATTTCTAGTTTATAATATAACTGCTTATATTTGTATTACTATTTGCTTTGCTTACTAGTGTTTGTACTAATTCTCAGAAGTTGTATACTTAGCCAAACTAAAAATATATACCCTGTTTTTAAACCGACTATACGACGTACTTTGCTCCCAAAATATATAAAATCACATTAAAAACTGCCTAAATAGATTTAAAAATTACACTTTAACTAAGGACTAACCTCTTAAATAGATTATTTATCAAACTGATGAAAGTTTTTTTAATTTTCCGAAATGAAAACTATAGGCTTATTTTGACAATGATACATTTGGGTTATACGCTTTTATTATTTTAAGAAATAAATGGTACGGTGCATTGTATATACTTTATCTTTCATTTATCTTAATATAGAGATATTTACTAAAAACTCGTAAGATTAATTTAAACACAATAATATACATTGTTGCCGAAACATTCCACCAAGAAGCCTAAATTAAATAATACAAAATGTTACAGAAACATTTAGAAAAGAGGAACAGCTCTGTCCACCGAGGAGCATAACAACAAATTTCATATTTCAAAAAACATCCATAAAAACTAACCAGGCCCCTCAAATCTTGAATTTAGACCGACAATGCGCCCTGTCCTCTGCTTCCTCCTTCAGCTACCATAATTTTCTTCTTTCCTTCAAGTTATCTAATATTTAATTCTCCTTCTTTCTAAGATCCTCTTTCTCTCAAACTTTCCTTCTATGACGTTGTGCAAAAGACAAATCCTCCTAAGGATGTGTCCGATCCACGTTGCATTGTACCGTTAAATCACGTCCAAAATGGTTTTCTTCTCACCCAAGGACTACTTCATTTGTCACCCTGTCTGCCAATCTAATCTTCTCAAGCCTTCTCTAGCACATTTCTAAGCTCTGCATGAATTTATTTTCCATCTTTCTAATTGTCCAAGTTTTTGTTCCAAAAGTAGCATTTCATCAGTTTCTTCCCCAGTTCCCAACTCAACTTGATGATCAGCAGTAACCCCTTCATGCTGAAGGCTTTCTTGGCCATGGCGATACTCGGTCTATTATTCTTGGTACAAATAGGCGCTCTTTGTCAGCAGATTTCCCAAGTACTTGAACAGCCCTGTGTTTTCCAACTTCTGGTTTTCAATTTTAATTTTCAGCAGCTCTTCATTTTTAAAATAAACATCAATTTTGACTTCTAAATGGGTACCTCCATGCCATATCTTCTTCCTCTCTTCACCAGCCAGCCCATCAACTATTCTTTATTTTTGGCCAGCAACGATAGATAATCCGCATATTTTAGTGTGTTGATGACGCGTTCTCCTAACCTGAAATGGTCCTGTCCCTCATCACTGTTTCACTACTATTCCTATATATACGTTGTTTGTCTCTACACCAGTTCATTTTTTTAAAATATCTTTAATAGTAATACAACTTTACAATAATAAGTTATCTCTTATCTGAAATAGTTGCGGAGATATGGTCATAATTAAAAATATACACTTAGGTAATCCTCAAAGTCCTTTTCAAGGGAAAACGAGTATTGCAATTTTGTTTATAATGTTAAATATATAAAATAAATATAAATAGATATAGAATTTAATTAGTATTGTTAGAATGTATTTCGAAAGATTTGATTCCCTTTAGTTTTCTTTTTGCGCTTCAGTAAAAAAACAACAACTCAATTTTAGAGTTAGATGTCAGATTACAAAAATATCTTAGGATAGCCTTATAAAAACCCTAGATATCAGATTTTATCCCGATCGATAAAATACTAGGTGACCTGGTGGTCTAGAGGTATGGTGTCAGACTTCTGTGCTGGGGTCCGGGGTTCAATCCTCGGTCCAGGCACAGATTTATCTTATTGCCAAATCCTTCCTTCACCTCTGACAAGAAGTGTATTAATAACAACTTGTGAATGTGGGGAATGCCAGGCCTCCACCGTGGTTTGGATCCCACGTTAAACTGTAGGTCCTCCATTTTATCTAACAATCACCCTACCACTACACATTAGCGTAAGTGCGTATAACCTTGACGGGTAGTAAGACGTGGTGCTAATAATGATAATGATAAAATGCTTTCGACCAAAATACAAACACACATGACAGGCAGGCGAAATCGGGAAAACATTTTTTTCTTTTTCAGGAGGTCATAAAACCTCGACATTTATCAACATATCAATTCCGATTTTTTGACGACCAAAATACTTCTCTCTCTCTCTCTAAGAAGTTAGGAGTCAGTAAATATTATCTCAGGCAAGGATTGAACCACCATATATTAGCCCTGTAGCTAGACCCACTTGACTATACGGACAAAATGATTAAGGTGATGGCCACCTCTCACATCATTATATGTACTCGGCTGCAAATGATAGTCCGTGGTGGGAAATGTTGTTGTTCTCGTTGAGTTACCTCTACGTGACCGCATGAAATACTGGACGACTTAGAGAGAGGCTGGGTTGTAATTCATCTCCTCGCATTTGGTTGGCTAGCCAGGTGGTAGAAGGCGCTCTATTCATACACGTATGTATTTATTCTTGAGACGAACAGAGAAGAAAGGGTTTTCTACCCATTAATGTTCGGTCTTAGCCTTATTGAAAAGCTAATAGTGGGCCTTGAATGACTAATATATTATTCATCCACGTGGTTGGTTTAAAAAGATGTTATCTGATCAACTAGGCCTACTAGTTTAATGAAAAAAAAGAATTTGAATATACATATATAAAATAAATATGTTTTAAGCACAACGTCCTAATACCCGTTCGGATTATACAATTAAGTACTAATGTTGCTAATGTGTTACTGATAAAACCCGCCTCGGTGGCGTAGTTAGCTAACGCACTAGTTTCATGTTGATCTAGACTGCCGAGGATGGGAAGATCGAGGATTGAATCTCGCTCGGGTCAACTGGAGGTGGTTTAGCCTATATGATTTTCCACTCTTCCTCCACGCGAATGCGGGTTCACTCCTTATATATTCAACCTTCCCAATTTTTGACCCAGTAACGTAATTAGTACTCAAGCGTATAACACGAACGGGTAGTAAGACGCAGTGCTAAGTAGTATTATTGTTATGGATAAATAAGGTTGAAATTTAGATGAATTGTAACCGCATTTTAGTGGAGGGAGAGTGTAAAACGTTTAGGAAAAAACCCACCCTCAGTACACCCGACAGGGATTTGAACTTTGATCCCCCCATCATTGGCAGTCTAGTCTATTGTGAGAGTGATGCCTTAGACCATGGGACCACCAAAGTGGGTAGACATTTACTAAATATATTTCTAGATTTTAAATCTTATTATATTTACCTGAATTGGTAGTTACGTGGTATAAGGCATTAGTCTCGCAGTCGATTGTATTGGGATGACTATACAAAAAGTTATCTTGGTCGATAGCGTGTCTTCCTACTGAGCTAAGGATCCTGGGTTCAATTCCCGGAATAGCAGAAACATTTATAACGGGTCAAATGTGAGTTTTCATATTGGTGAATTAACGTCTGGGGGGTGAGGGTGTAATAATGCTATTGGGAGGGTCAAAGTTCAAACTATATTTTCCTGATCTATTGGGGATGGTTTTATGCATGTTATTTAACTACTAAGCTACCCTCTTTATTCATACACCTTAGATAAAAAGACTAATGGGTGACCACCTTTATTAGTTACGTGGTGGTGTGGACGGAATTATTTGAATACTGACCTTACGCATATGACTAATATTCAATAACTGATTTCTAAACATATACAATTAAGTTAAATGTATCTACTGAAATTTACTTTGGTGACCGCATGGCCTAACTCGCTACTCTCTCAGTTGACTAGACTGCCGATGACTGGGAGATCAAGGTTCGAATCTCGGTCGGGTGTACTGAGGGAGGTGTTTACCAAATACTTTTCTACTCTACCTCGCCTCATAATTTCGGATACACTTCTTATAAATATAATCATGTTAATCCCTTATACCATTTGCGTAATTAGGACATAAACATATAAATCAAACGGGTAGTAAGACATGGTGCTAAAAATGTATATATAATGAAGTAATACAGATTAATGGACGATGCAACGCACATACTTTCTCTTTCTTTTATCTTGAAATAGAGACATTTACTAAAAACTCGTAGTATTTGTTAAAGAAATAATATACATTTTTGCAGAAACATTGCACCAAAGATCTTAAATGAACTAATAGACACTGTTATAGACACAATGAGAAAGAGGAAAATCTCTGTCCACTAAAGAGCATAAAAATCAATTTAAATTTTCTAATACCTCCATAAAAAGTTTTACATTTGCTTATGGCTCAGTAACTATTGGTTTTATAAAATTATACCTCAAATAAAATATTTTTATTGTTAATAGTACTATAGCTTATCAATAATAAGTTGTTTCTTATTTGAACTAGATGACGAGATATAATCATAATTGTTAAACTATAACTTTGTAAAGTAGACCTACTCTGTCATTTTGATGGAAAAACTAGATTTGTAATTTGTTTTGTAGTTCTAATCAATCAATACTATAATACAGGCATTGATTAGCACTACAAACAAAATTTTAATATTATATTATATACTATAACATTTTAGAAAACATTCTAAAAGAATAGTTAAAAGTAAGGAGTGGTTATAATGAAAGTTAAGACTTAGATAAGTTGAGCTAGAAAATTATAAAAGAAATATATAAATTAATCAGTTAATAAAGTAGTTTATGTTTTACGGGAAATTGACAAGCATTGAAATGCACAATTTAAATAAAATGTTCATATAGAAACATAGTGTGTGATAAGAACAATTTAATAAAACTACAATTCATCATCAACTAAAAATATAATGTTCAAACAAGATGATGAATGGTCTTAAAACGTAAGTTGACACATTAAAATATTAATACAAAAAATATAATATACAATATAACGTGATATAACCAATGTTCTTAGGTCCATATTAGTTTCGAAATTAAAGAATAAAATTGAAGTTAACATCTGCTACTGTCGGTGACCTGGCGGTCTAGGGGTAAGGTGTCAGACTTCTGTGCTGGTGGCCGGGGTTCAATCCTCGGACGCGGCAAAGATTTATCTGTTTACCAAACCCTTACTTCACCTCTGACAAGATATCTTGTGAATGTGGGGAATGCCAGGCCTCCACCGTGGTTCGGATTCCACGTTAAACTGTAGGTCCTTCATTTCATCTCACAATGTTCCTACCATTACACATTAGCGTAAGTGCGTATAACCCGAACGGGTAGTAAGACGCGGTGCTAATAATAATAATAATAATAATAATAATAATAATAATAACATCTGCTACTGATTAGAAAATTAGTTGACGTATTTATGTAATGTAGAATGATCTAAGTCTTATATGTATATACCATTACTCCTTTTTGACATACAGCACTGGAAAAAGTCTGGATTACTTTATTCCGACATGTTTCGATACTATAGCACCATAATCATAAATACTGCGAATGAAATTAAAGAAGGCATGGATATAAATTAAGATTACAGTTATTATAGGAAGTCTTGTGAAATATCATTAATGTGTTATAGATATATTAAAGAGAAATTATTAAAACATACAAACCTACTTATGTAGTTACGAAAAACACGATGCGTTGTTACGACATCTAGATGTTAACTGGATAGGGTGTGGTCGGGATGGAGAAAATATGTATAGAAAAAAGACGTGTGAAAGGCAAACTATAAAGAGGATAAAATTTAAAAGCATGGTGTAAAAGTATTAAGTTGTGAAAATACCATTGAACCAGTTAGGTACTGATGATCTATGGAATCAAGGATGGATAAAATATTGGAGATTAATATGGAGAAGAATTTTAAGGTAGTAATCTTCTCTACTCCGTCTCTAACGGGTATTTTTTTCTAGACCGAAAGGTAAAGCAGGATAGATGAGGTTACAGGTTTTTGATGTTTTTGGGTAAATCTTTTAATGTGTTTAAAATAATTTGATTTGAAAATTGTAACTGTTCATTGAAGATTGATTTTTTTTATGAAAAAAGCTACTTGAATAGAGAGATTTTCAGCTGTGTTTAATTTGTGTCTTTATTAGAGATGTGAGTAGGTTTCATACATTTGACTATTGGTTTGGGTTGATGGTTTGTATTTTTTTGGTGATCTGCAAATTTTAATTTGGTTTTATTTTATTTAAAATCAGAAACATTTTCTTTAGAATGAACTCCAAAATTTATCCCACTCTTGCCTACCTAGATGCTATTGCATACGCAGGTGAGTTGATAGATTACATTTTTCTGTATTTATCATTTTTATTTTATTTATTAATTTATATATATGCCTTCTTTAATTTCATTCGCAGTATTTATGATTATGGTACTATAGTATCGAAACATGTCGGAATGAAGTAATTCAAACTTTTTCCAGTACTGGATGTCAAAAAGTAGTAATGGTACACACATATAAGACTTAGATCATTCTACATTACATAAATACTTCAACTAATTCTCTAATCAGTAGCAGATGTTAACTTCATTTTTATTCTTTAATTTTTAAACAAATCTGGACCTAAGAACATTGGTTATATCACGTTATATTGTATATTATATTTTTTGTACTAATATTTTAATGTGTCAACTAAAACTTTGCATCGACTCGTTGGAACATTATATTTTTAGTTGATGATTCATTGTAGTTTTATCTAATTGTTCTTATCACACACTATGTTTCTATATGAACATTTTTATTCAAGTTGTACATTTCAGTGCTTGTCAATTTCACGTAATACATTAACCACTTTATTATTTGATTAATTTATAAATTTAATAAAAATATTTAAGAGTGGATATTGATAAAGGTGATTTTTTTAAACTACCCCAATCTTAGGGTTAGCTACTCCTCTGGGGCGCCCTATGAAAACCATAGATACCAAGCCTTAGCCTGTTCGGTTAAATGGTTTTGGCTTTAGACCAAGATACAGACGGACAGCATCGTGAAAACCACTTTTTCAGTTTCAGTGGGTCACTAAACGTCGACATTTATCCTCAACTCGAGTAGACGATCACAATACTTCTCTATCCGGGGGGTAAAGAGAAAGTAAAACGGTTTAGGCTATTATTATAAGACTATAAAAATACTGACCTGAACTCTGTTACCTACCACTCCATCTTAAACAGTGTAAGATTGATGAGAAAAAGTCTCATTTCACAATTTAATTTCTGCGTCTAGTTTGTGATATACATTACATTTACTCAGTTCAAATCTAGGTTAAATCGTTAACTATTATATAAACCTGAGTTCAAGCTACAAATTATCATGTGAGCTTGTGATTATATCAAATTTATTTATGTGATCTGAATAACTATTACGCTGGAAAATTGAACGTTCACATGAAATATTTATTTCTACATTTAATCCTGTTACTGTAGCGAAGATAAAATTGAAAAAAAACCCACCATTTTTAATCTTCGTTCATTTCAAGCTCTTTAAAATTCTTGTGTCAAAATTTTGTTGGTTAAAAACTAGGGCGGTTTCACATTTGAAAAATATATATATATATATCAGTCGAGATATCCATTTTACGTCTCAAAAAGTTGCTACTCTGCTTTTGTTGTCTGATCGTTTAAGGCAAAGACTGATAATATTTTTGAGCCCTTACACACTTTATAACTTATCAAAGGATCCGCAATCCTCCATATCTCTACACTATACTTTTACTTATTTTTATCTTATCTGTACATCTTATTTTTATTCCTTAAAATCAATCTTCGTAAAATACTTATATTCTCACCCTTAAAAAAAATATATATATACAACAACAACAACAACAACAAAATATATATAGATAGAATAAATAAAAACCCGCTTCAGTGGCCGCGTTACTCTCGCAGTAGACTGGAATACTGAAGACGTGGAGATCAGGGTTCGATACCGGTCGCGTGCACTAAGGGTGGTTTTCTTAAATGGCTTTCCACTCTCTATCCACGCAAATACTGGTACAGTTACTCAGAATACCATCTTTCTGATCTCTAACACAGCGTATTTTTTCTAGCACCGCGTCTTAATACCCGTTCAGGTTATCCGCTTATCTACTAATTACGCTAATTGTCTTAGGGATTAGGAAGGCTATATTTAGAGTAAGTGTACCAGCATTTGCCAGGAGGGAAAGTGGGAAAATAATTTTGGCTAAGCCACTCTCAGTACATCCGACTGAGATTCGAACCTTTATCTCTCCATCAACGGTAGTCTAGTATACTACGAGAGTAGCGCCTTAGACTATGTGTCCACCAAAGCGGGTATTAATGTTATTAGTATTGCATATGCATACAACCTGAAAGTGGTGCTAAAAAAAAGGTGTTCAGAGAAAAGAGCACGTTTGACAGCCGAGTAGTATTTGGGGGCCCCGACCAAGAGGGTAGTCCGATGACGTAATGCTAGAGGCCACCGTGACATACTTCCCACAAGGGAACTCTTCCGCCTCCTCTTCCAAAAACAAACGAACCAAAGAGAGACACGGGCAAACAGCGCGCACAATTAGCGCTTTGTGTTGGCACAACGACTAATGACTGTAATTTGAACTGTGGGGGGGCCCCCTTTCTGAGGGATTCAGGAGGAGGGAGAGAGAATACCTGATGACCGTTGGGATGAGTTAGTAGTGACATTAGAAAGATGGAGATAGGAGGGGAGAAAGGTTCAAAAGGTCACAACGTTGACCGCAAAAGTCTTCCCTCTATATGTCTGCCTTCTGCCTCGTCTCTCTTTATGTTTGCAGTCTATCGCATGTTCTCTTCTTTCTACACTGAATATTGTAACTTTCTTCAAGGCCTGTCGAGGAGTAAGAAAGTTTTGTAAATATTTTACACGGGACTATATAAATGATATGTCCGCGTGTACCCGTCGAGAATACTACGGGACCTTACACGCAGCGTTGATTACAGTCGTAAAGTGAACGAGACAGACGCGAAATGTACACTAGGTAAATCAAGGGTACTTAAGCGACAAATAAACTTAAGAACATAATTTGTCCAGTTTCCATCACGGACGTGTAAGAAATCTTGAGACTTCCTATCAAATATAAAGTATTATATTTTATAAGCTTTAAAATTTTAATGCAATTTTTTTCTTCTCCAAAGATTCCCATAATCCACGTCTTAAGGTGGAGTGGAAGGGGCGAGAAATAGCCAGTGTTTTTTAAGTTTTTATAGCAAAACTTTGTTTTTTTTGTCAGAATAAATAAAATATTTCTCCAGTAGAAACATACAGTTTAATTTTCTTTACATGATATTATTATTATTATTATTATTATTAGCACCGCGTCTTACTACCCGTTCGGGTTATACGCACTTACGCTAATGTGTAATGGTAGGGTGATTGTGAGATAAAATGGAGGACCTACAGTTTAACGTGGAATCCGAACCACGGTGGAGGCGTGGCATTCCCCAAATTCACAAGATGTCTTGTCAGAGGTGAAGGAAGGGTTTGGTGATCAGATAAATCTTATCCTCGATCAACAGCTCTTTAATATCTGTCAGGGATGTCCTGGAGTTTAGTAACAATATTTTCTTTTCTTTTAAAAGTTTGTCATCTAATACTGCTATGCTCATGATAGATATTCAACAACTGTGGATACCATCATGTGAAGAAAATTAAACTATTGGTTTTTATTGGAAAGTTATTTGATTTCTTTTGAGCAAAAACAGTTTTGCAGCTAAAAGATGAAAAAACACTGTCCCTTTCTCGCCCTTTCAACCCCGCCTTAATACCCGTGCATGATATATACTATACTCAATAATAATGTGGGGGTGAGAAATCTAGGATCTAGTGGACGTGTACCTACATTTGCATAGAAGGATCTTGGGAAGAAATCGAGGAAAATCTTCCACTGAACACTCAGCTACTCTTTGATCTCTATCTAACCTTCCCGTCATCGGCCAAACTAGACTAAACGAGACTGACATCTTTTTCGGCGTGCCCATTGGTGACGATGCGTCGCTTTATGCTAGAATGATAATAAGATCTTGTTTAAACCACACGTGTTAATTGTTCTCATCCCTGATTTTAGAAATCATTGGCCAGGTATCAACAACATATACTCCCATGTGAAGTGTGTAGAGTTGAGCCTATGTAATGATTGGTCAAATGAGGACCATGTGGGAGAAAACATATTACAGGTGCAGTTACAACCAGATCTGCTTACTTTGAGACACTCCATGACATCTTTAGTTGTTCATTTAGTCAAGAAATATGTAATTGTTTGTTATTTAAATGTTTAATACAATATAAATATTTACTTATATTTATAAATCATCAAAAATTATCATCCTACCAGAATATCGCAGATATTTAAGTAAAAGTTATTTTTACTAAATAGGGACTTTTATTTTATAAGTATTAGAATAATTAATTAAAGCTCAGTTGTTTTTCTTTGGAATGTGTCTGCAATTTAAAAAATAAATGAAAACAGTTTGAATTGCAGCCAGTGCTCTCTCGAACACAGTATATAAATCAAAACAAATGGTAGAGTTTATAGCACTGTTTATGTCCTGGAATCTGACTTGGTAGGCAGGAGTTTAATCCCAACTGGTAAAGCTTTTATTTTTATTTTTTTGTATCGCGACAGTTATAACCTGACTGGTTTACTTCCCATTAAAATCATCGTAAGAAACGTGTCTTCATCGGATTAAAATTCAACTAGCCATTTTTGTAGAACAAATCACAAATAAGTAGTAAAAATCTTCTTTTTTTTTTTTGCAAAAAAAAATCATACATACTTAGCTAATATAAATTACTAAATTTATATCTTATTTAGTAAATACAACTTTAATACTGGATAAACTAGGAGGGAAAACGTAACTGTTATTTATTATTTAAAACAAAACCTGATAAAACGCTCCAAGACACTCTAAAGTTGAGTAGGTTAAGTTGACCACATATTACTCTCCGATCTATCCCCTGTTTATTTCATGTATAAAAACAAGAATCTTCGAATATATTTGCAAAATAATCATGCTTTCCTTTAACCATGCAACCTTAGAACAGTTATAATGGAACTCGAGAAAAGGTATTTTTGCAATTTTTATAGCAAAACACTATTTTGGCCAAAATAAACAAAAAATATTGCTACAATAGAAAAATCAAGTTTAATTTCATCTAAATGGTGTTATAAATAGTTGTTGAATATCTATCATGATCATAATGGCATTACCCGCCTCGGTGGCGTAGTTGGCTAACGCGCTAGTCGTGTTGAAGCTCGACTGCTGAAGACGGAGAGATCTAGGTTCGAGTGAGCTGAGGGTGGTTTTCCCTAAATGGTTTTCCACTCTCCCTCCACGCAAATGTGGGTTCACTTCCTTTAATTCAACATTCCCAATTCCTAATCCATTAGCGTAATTAGTACTTAAAGCGTATAACCCGAATGGGTAGTAAGACGCGGTGCTAAATAATAATACTAATAATAATAATAATAATAATAACATAGTGGAATTAGTTGAGAAATTTTTTAAATGAAGAGAAAGCGCTGTCATTAAATTTTAAGACATCCTTGATAGTGAGTGATTCAAGAACGATTGAAGTCACCATGTGAAGAATATGTTTTTACTGGTTGAATTATTTGATTTATTTTGACCACAAAATGTTTTGCCATTAATACTGCAAATCATTGACCTTTTATGGCGTTCCCCTACACTCCCACCTTAAAATAAATATGGCTTAAAATGGTCCATCCTTTTGACATTTCTTTTTCTCAAATATGTCTGACTCTGACCACCTTAGGTTATATCAAGAAGCCGTTGAACCCGATGAAAGGAAAGAGAGGAAAAGGGGGCGGACAGGAAACTGTGTATGGTAAACAACATTTATAACTAACAATCAACTCTTTCTGTGATGAACTAGAGAAGAAACGGCTAACAGAGAACGACAATAGCCAACCATTAAAAATGTCAACTTCCGCAATCTACAACCATCTCAGCCAAAACACTCTCCGGAGAGAACTTAGGACAAATTAACCAGTGTACTGTCATTGAATGCCTGCCAAGGTAAGAAGAGCTTGTTAAAACAGTACCTGTGATATGTTTTCACCTGCTCTGTTCCCATTTGACCAATCATAAACAACTCGTGCCCTGCCCTTCAAAGAGAAAATAAACACATTTTTAACGGTTACAAAACATGTATTAACAATCGATTAGCTGCGTAATATTTTATAATAGCTGAAAAGCATTTTTTTTTTTGCTCTCAGTTATATCATGAATTATTATTATTAGCACCGCGTATTACTACACGTTCGGATTATACGCACTTACGCTAATGTGTAATGGTAAGATGATTGTGAGATTAAATTGAGGACCTACAATTTAACGTGGAATCCGAACCATGGGGTAGGCCTGGCATCCCACACATTCACAAGTTGTGATTAACACACGTCTTGTCAGAGGTGAAGGAAGGATTTAGTAATCGGATAAATCTGTGCTGGGACCGAGGATTGAACCCCGGACCCCAGCACAGAAGTCTCACCTTACCTATAGACCATCAGGTCACCTATATCATGAAGTACTCCCTACAAAACTCAACTTAAAAATTAATGAGTTAATTATTGTTTGTCAAAATATTTTCAACAAAATGTTTGTAGCTTCTTAAATATGTTGGTAGAATTATTTAACTACATGAATGGTTTGAGGCATCACTCTTGCAATGGACTGTACTAGTGATAACAGGGATATTAGGGTTCGAATCTCGGCCAGATACACTAAGGTTTGTTTATCCTAGATAGTTTTCCATTCTAACTCTACGCAGATTCTGTTAAATTTCCTATAAAATCCTAACTTACTAATATCTACAACCCTAGTGTAAATACGTTGATAGCAGGAACGACTAGAAAGACGCTGATTATGGGGGAAGATTACATTAATAATACAGATAGTTGTTAACAAACTATTGCATATACTATTTGGCACTTGCTTTGTTTAGTCTCCTACGTACTTTGTTTTCATTCATAAACTGATATTCGAAACAAGTAGTTCTTAAAGCTGAAACCAGGTGAGTTGATGATGTGAACCATCAGAAAAAGGTCTGACCCTGTGTGATCATTTAATTTCACACATTACTCGTTTTGATGTACAGTACCTTTAAACTACTGTCTAATTTTCATGGGAAGAACCTTATCTGACAGATATAAATTTACTAGATCTACTCTCACATATTCCTAATTTTGAACACGTGATAGTTAAGTGTCACGTTTGATAAATATTATTTATCAATAGATATAAAATTATACTAAAAATATAGTAAGATGTTTAACATTTTTTTAGCACCGTAACTCATTACAGATTCAGGCTATAAGCTTATGTACTTATTACGAAAAGGAGCTAGGGATTACGAAGGTTAAATTTAGAAGTTTACCCACATTTTAGTGGAGGGAGAATTAAAAACCATTCAGGAAAATAAAACACCTCAGTACACCCGACCAGGATTCAAACACTGATCTCCCCGTCGTTGGCAATCTAGTGTATTGCGATAGTGATGCCTTAGACCATGCGTCCATCTAAGCAGGTGCTGTTATTATTGAGAGCAAAATAAACGTATTGTTGTATTATAAAAGTGTCTTTCTAATAAGATCCCACTATACGAAGCTCATAAAAACGGTATAAAACCGTTATCGGTATATGAATCTAAAATTAACTGTCAAGTTAATGTCCTCTTTTTTTTGTTAATTAAAAATAACAATAAAAACAAACACCAGGAATAAAACGGCCCGAGCGCATGCAAGGGCAACACACAACATTTGAATGTAGATGGTCAGAGCGGGATTCCAGGAACCTGTTATAGTAACATGAAAAACCTCAAACAGTCAAACAAACGAGCCAGACAGTTATAACACCAATTTTCTTAAGAAAGGACATATCTGACAACTAGAAAGATTAACTGAAACTACTTTCATGTATCCATTTGTCAAGTCGTGCTCTGCAACTAACATTATTGGTAGAAATTATCAATACTATAGCAATAACTCGGTGACCTGGCGGTCTAGGGGTAAGGTGTCAGACTTCTATGCTGGCGGCTGGGGTTCAATCCTCGGTCCCGGCAAAGATTTATCTGATTACTAAACCCCTCCTTCACCACTGACAAGACATCTTGTGAATGTGAGGAATGCCAGGCCTCCACCGTGGTTCGGATTCCACGTTAAACTGTAGGTCCTCCATTTAATCTCACAATCACCCTACCACTACACATTAGCGTATGTGCGTGTAACCCGAACGGGTAGTAAGATGCGGTGCTAATAATAATAATAATAATAATAATATAGCAATAACTATTTAGTAAAATGTTATCAATGTTAACAGTAAAATATATGTTTATATTCTTCAAAAGGTCCTTTGGTAAACCAATCAAGATATAGTTATATGTCTTAAGAGCTTACGTGTGAGTATATAAGACGTAAATTATGCTTGAATCGTTTCACCATTTTGCCCTTTTACCAGGACGTAGCGATATTCTGTGGATAGAAGTGTACGTTGAGTTGTGTTCATGCGCGGGTATAGGACAATAAACCTATTTGTTTGCATTAGGCCATCTTGAAAAACAATAAACTATGTTGTTTATTAAATAATAATATTTATAATTTCATCCAGCTTTGTCAGAGACATAGACTGATGATTTAGAGGTCCAGGATTTCATTTCAGGTTGGTACCGAAGGATTTTTCTCGAAAGAGGACTAATTCTCATGGTAACTAGGGTTTGGTTAATTATGCTTTTTATTTTAAGGTTTTTATAAGCACCCCGTCTTACTACCCGTTCGTTATATAATAATAATAATATTTAGCACCACGTCTTACTACCCGTTCGGGTTATACGCTTTAAGTACTAATTACGCTAATGGATTAGGAATTGGTAAGGTTGAATTAGAGGAAGTGAACCCGCGTTTGCGTGGAGGGAGAGTGAAAAACCAATTAGGAAAAACCACCCCCAGTTCACCCGACCGAGATTTAAACCTCGATCACCCCGTCCTCAGCCGTCGAGCTCAACACGCGTTATATACGCTTTTGTACTAATTACACTAACGGTTTTAGGGATAAGTAAGGGTATATTTATAGAAAATGTACCAGCATTTGCGTGAAGGAAGAGTAGATTTTTTTAACTCACCCTACCGAGATTTGAACATCGATCTCCCGGTCATTGGCAGTCCAGTCAACTGTGAGAGTAACGCCTCAGGTCGTGCGGCCACGAAAGCGGGTTTTAAGATCTTAATTGGCTCCACACTCTAATACTCACTATCACCATTATCTCATCGGGACATGGAAAAAGCCTCCACGGAAAGTGTGTACGAGTAGTCCATTGGGGTCTCTCTTGGGCAATGGTACGTTAGAACTGGTTAATCTTTCCACAAAGTTGGCTCTGAGTGGTGATCCCAGACACGTCGTTGATATTATTATTATTATTTATTATGTACAACCTCAACGTTGCTCAATATTACATTGAAAATATTAACTTAATCTACTAGTAACGTTCTTAAGAATGGGTTAACCTTCTCTGGGTGATTTTATAGCAATTGGTTTATAATTAATATATGTCTGACAGCAAAGGCACAATATTTTCATCTAATTATATAATATTTTAATCTATATTCACGTATGCGCACTGGTTTTGCGGGACACAACGTGCACTTCTAGGCACAGACGCTCTTAAGACGACAGCTGATAACAATGCAGAACTCATAAATACATTGTCCCAGTGATAACAAACAGACCAAGTGTCTTCTTCCAGTCTTACTAACGTTCTCAAACTACCTTTCTGTGATTCGTTTCTAAAACTTCATTTATTTCTTGATCCGACATCACTTTCCCTCGGTTATAGTATAGTCTCACAGTTGGAAACGTGGGTGGAATCGGCTCCTTGGAAAGATCTTGTGGCTCTATTGGCATAGTGCGCTGGTAGTGGTAGAAACTTGCACTACGAAAGTGAAGGCCATTGCTGAAACAAATATCTGAGAGTTGCTTAATAATGTTCCGCGCATGTTTAATATTGGTTTTATTATATTAATTTTGATAGAATGAAGTAAAAATGGTCAGGATTGTTGTATTTTAGAATATTCAAATAGATATAAAACACTGTGCAATAAATAGTGTTGAGTTGTTGTGTTAGCTCTCGTGAGGAGAAATGAAGTTATCTGGGATAGAATTTGAGTACCTGAGGTAGTGGAGGAAACAAAACTGAGACGGTATGGTCATGTAATGAAGGTAGAGAAGGAGAAGATGCCAAAGAAAATTATGTAAATAAAATATGTAGGAAAACTACCATAAAGGAGACCAAGAAATAGATGGGAGGAGCAGATAAGAGAAAGTGTGAAATTGAGATAAGAATTATTGAAGCAATTATAGGTGGCGGAATGGTGGGAGTATGGAGGAAGATGGTGGGGTTTTACTAAACTGACCCGTCCACAGGCTGGAAACAGTTGATGTTACATGATGATGAGTTGATGACGATGATAATTTTGATCTAAAAGAAAATTTTGGTAAAATCACTGATAGCCAATACTTTGTAGCGAAAAGCACAAGTATATGTTACCTATTTATAAAATTTATAAAATGTATACAAATAAAATTTATAAATCTAAAGGTCATATTTTCTTTCAATTTACTCTATTGTAGGAAGCATGAAATAATTAGTGAAATGTTTACTATTTTTTCCAAGAATACTATATCAAAATGTCACCTATGAGAAAAATAAATATTTAAAGCCCCTTCTTAAATGCTATTTAATGTATAACAGCTATTCTAGTTATTATATTTTCAAAATATACACTCGAATCCCAGTATAAACCAATTATTGAGATGTAAAAATGTTATGTGGAAGGCCATACGCCTGCAAACCTCGCATTTTAACCTGCAACTCTTCCTACAGATATGCTTTGCGTCTTGCCAACCATGAAGGCATTCCCTCTGTAATATTAAATGAATAACAAATCAGGATACGAGCACAACAGCGCAAACCTTAATACGTGTTACTCATATGTTAAATTTTCCTCTAATTATTATAAATATTATTATTATTATTATTGGTACCGCGTCTTACTACCCATTCGGATTATACGCACTTACACTAATGTGTAATGGTAGGTTGATTGTGAGATGAAATGTAGGTCCTACATATTAATGTGGAATCCGGACCATGGTGTAGGCATGGCCTTCCACACATTCACAAGTTGTGATTAATACACGTCTTTTCAGAGGTGAAGTAAGGTAAGGGTTTGGCAATCAGATAAATTTGTGCTTGGACCAAGGATTGAACCCCGGGCCTCCAACACATAAGTCCGGCACCTTACCCCTGGACCGCCAGGTCATCCCTTATCCTCTAATGGTCACGATGATTTTTACAAATATATTTTATGGAAGATCAATTTTTCCTAAGATGAATTTGAAAATGTTTTTGGATATTGCGTAATATATAGTTTAATTTATCGAGTAACGCTACGAAAAACGTTTTATTGAGCAGTAACTACGTTAGTACAGGATAAAAGGCACGTGTAGACTAAATAAGGGTTATGAGGATGAAGGGAAAGTTTTTTTAAATATCTGACCTTGCTTTAAAAATAGGTTATGCAAGTCAAAAGTTTTGTGGTAATATAGTGTACTCACTGACAGCTGGGGAAGGATCTCAAATTATATAAATACCGTTTTAGGCTTCGTGCGTTGTGCATTCTGGCATTTGTTTATTGTATTATTACTGACCTCTACTGTGAGAGATTGGTTTGAATCGTGATGAGGTCTAAAATTCGGTATTCCGATGCACGAAATCGTGCGAAATATGCAAAATATGAGCTCACACTAGTAGTTGAGTCGGTAGCATGTTGAAAATCTATTATTTTAATAAATAACAAGCAGGAATAGTATATACACGCGTCGACATTTTAACTCACTCAGTTGTGTAGTTACTTAGGTTTACTAAAGTATTAAAACTTGGTACTTCAGTCAGTCAAATATTTTGAAACCCAAATGTTTTTGTTTTAAATTTAAAAAAATATCTAATTTTGATAAGAAACTTTAATTTTACATTAAGAATATACCTTTGAAAAAGATAAAATCAATTTACTTTAAGTAACAAAAAACTAAAACAGTACCAATGAGACACGCTTAGTACAAGTATTTAAAAAAATCTAACGTATCAAAATGGTCAAGAATTCTTTATATTTTTTAAACAGCTGTCAAAATTGGCACAATATTTTCAAGGGTACCACTATAGTAAACAGAGTTTGACTTATGATCTCATAAAAGTAAATCTTGGAATATTATGAAGTGACTGATATGAGACAATAATTATTGATTGTAGACTTGATTTTTTCTATGAAATTAGGAACCGGAAAGTTCACAATGGCACTTACGCCACTTATTCTTATTTTAAGATTGTGCTATTCGACTATATAATTAAATTATTAGTTACGTAATTAACATCAAGTGCTTCTTTTCGACCCAAATCTTAACATTCTAAAACATTACGAATATTGTAATTAAATAATCTTGTCTCTTTATCCTGAAAGCGATTAAAAGAATTTTGTTTCGAATCAAACCTCACCAGTATAGTTACTCACTTCTTACCGTCGTTTTTATATTTGATAAATAAATACATGCTTTTTATCCTTTTATGGTGGGTAATTAAGAATATTAAAAAACAATGGTTTAAGATGGAAATTTAACAATTTATTTTTGTAATATTACATTTAGTTTATAGTCTATTAAGGTGGGTTGGAAGGGTATGCGAGAAAAATACAGTTTTTTTTAATTTTTTTATGGCAAAACCTTTTTTTTGACCAAAATAAATAAAATATTGCTCCAGTACAAACATAGAATTTAATTTTCTCACATGATTACCTAAACAGTTCTTGAATATATGTAAAGAGTGTCCCGGAATTTAATGACTACTTTTTTATTTCATTTAAAAAGTTTGTCATCTAATACCACTATGCTCATGATAGATCACTAACAACTGTTTATATCACCATGATAATAAAATTAAACTCTATGTTTGTACTGAAGTAATATTTTATATATTTTAGTCAAAAAAAGTTTTGTCATGAAATGCAAAAGATACTAGCCTTATTTCGCGGCCCATTCCATCTCACCTTAATGATTTAATATACCTCTATAGGGCGATCACATGTATTATTTTTTTCAAAATTCACTACAATAGACGTTCAAACTTACACCAATAGGCAAGCCAATACAAGCGTAAATATCTCCTAGTATGACTGCCAATGATGGATGGGACTCAAATCCTGGCTAGGCGTACTAATGTAATTTTTACTAAATGGTTTCCCAATATCCCTAACGCAAATACGGGCAAACTTCCTCTAAATTTTACCTTTCCTCTTCCAACCAGATTAGTGTGAATATGCAGATAGGCCATATACATAGTGTTAAAAACCAAGACGTTCTAACCAATATAAAAAATAGATTTAAAAACACCATTAATATATTAGAATTTTAGTTAGAGTAAACTTTTAGAAAGTAAAACTTTTTTTCCTGTTTAGGTTTATAACATTTTTAGTGTTATATTTTAGGTATTTAAAATATCTTCAAAAACTACATAATATGACCTGACGTATAAAGGGATGTAAATTGTTTTAGTAGAGTTTAAAACTATATAAAAATTCCCTTTCTATCTTAATCGGACTATATATTATTTGAAACGTGAATAATTTCTCACATATAGATCTCACAAACACAAATATTTTTAAAACCCTTACGATATTTTATGATATCCGACCACAAAAACGTCCGCGCTGTACGAGCTCTGGAAGTAACGTCATAATTTATACGCTTTCACTCTATTCTACTCCAAATAAAATACCAAACTAATCTCTATCATGACACATGCCTTCTCAACCACGGTAAAATAATAATCATGTGATGGAGAGCTCTCAATAATTGAGAGCACAGGGATAAACATAATTGTAGAGGAGTTGTTATAATGCCGCACCAGTAAAGGTAAACGCGGTAACTCCACAGTAGCTCGACCTCTAGTTTATGATACGTAATATTAACATATCTTCTGAAGTAAGAAAAACCCACTTGAAACTTCAAGGTTTTGAATCCAGATCTGAATTTTGCTAAGATCTGTATTCGATTTAAAATTCTGGATCTTGATATTCAAAAGATTAAAATTTGAGTCTTAATTTAATATCAAAATATATCCCAGGTTCAGAGTATATAAAATTTAATTCAAATAAAAAAAGTTAAAATTTGTAATAATTTAACTTTTTAAAAGAGTTAGTATATTATTATGCTCATTATTGGAATTTACTACATAAACGTGTGAAAACCATGGTTTTAATACCCTCTTTTACTATCATAGGCTCGATTAAAAATACACATATGTCTACAGGATGAACCATAACATTTGGGAACCAGTTCACAGGTGGACAAGATACACAGACACCTCTTTAAAACATGTATCCCATTTGACCTTGTTCCATAGTTATTGTCATATTTGTGCACCAGTAAAAATGGAGCTGTTTAACATTACAGGACGTCCAGGGTTCAATCCTTGGTCCCGGCACAGATTTATCTGATTATCAAACCCTTCCTTCACCTTTTAACAAGACATCTTGTGAAGGTGGAGAATGCCAGGACTCCACCGTGGTTCGGATTCCACGGTAAACTGTAGGTCCTCCATTTCATCTCACAATCACCCTACCATTACACATTAGCGTAAGTGCGTATAACCCGAACGGGTAGTAAGACGCGGTGATAATAATAATAATAATAATAATAATAATAATAATAACATTACAGGAAGGTCTTTTAATTGAAAAATGACACCTGGACACGGGAATCTAACACGATACCTTTGGCTTAGCACGCCATTGCTCTAACCATAGAGCTATCCAGGAATCGTCTCATGCCCAGGCTCATTTTTCACTCATATCTTAAGGCAGAGTCTGTGATGGACGTGTGGAAATCATCAGCTATATATTAGTGATCAATATCATGAGCTATCAGATAACGAACGTAGTCACCTTCGACTATAGAGGGCTTGATGCTGACAGCTATATGTGTGCACATATCATGGGGGATTAAATAGCAAAACTATTGGGCCTATATTCTTAATTACGGTTATAGCTGCATCTAAATGTCATTTTTCAATTTAAAGAATACTACATTTGATGCCGCTATAGCCGTAATTAACAAATATAATAGCTTACTTATTTAATCCATCACTATAGGAAGTGCTCAAAATGGCTACCTTCGGCCTGAATGCAAACCCGTAATCATCGTGTCATAGAATACAGCACTCTTTTAAAAACTACAATTCATTTAGGATGAAGGTAGTCATTTTTAGTACTTCCCATTAGTTTAAGCAGCTCTACATTACTGGAATACAAATATGACTACAGTAACCCCATGGCTTCTTTGGTGCTGACTGACAGCTCACAGCTGACAGCTAAAAGCTTTGAAAAGTGATCAGACCAAATTATGTATCCCTATGCCAAACCATATGATCTGCAAAAACATGTGTTTAGCAGATGTCACTTATGACGGTCAAAATTTAGGTATTATACTTAAATGTTAACTGTCAGAAGTCAGCTGTAAGCTGTCAGTCAGCACCAAAGAAGCTATTAGGCTACTATATACATCGGAAATAAGGTAAAATGGGCCACTTGTTTATGCTAATTGCTTTAATTTTTTTATGTCTCCTGTCTATCACTGAAGTAGAGTCCACATGTTGCGGTACACCCCACATAATGCGGTACACAATCTATAATTTAACCTAATATTTGATTGGGATTTGATAATATTTGTTAATAAAATATTATTTTCGAAACGTTTTGATTTTGAAATATTTTTCTCGGATTCATTTCGAGTCAGTTAAGATTTAAATTCGATTCAAAATTGAAAATTTTAGATTCACATTGGTTAAAAATCCTGATTAAAATAGGGATGTAAAGGATGGGGGGTATTTTTTAGGAAATACTCCTATTTCAGCGTGGAAGGAGGATTGTAAATCCACAGCTAAAATTCAGATTTGTAAAAAACATCCTCAATGAACCTAACCATGATTCGAGCTCAATATTCTCGTCAATGATAAAAAGGGCAATGTGATTATAATTACCTAGACGTCTTGGCCATTTCCACAGATTCCCCTCCCCCCCCTTCTGTGTAGTTTTCTAAATAACTTAGATGCGAATGTTGAAATACTATGATTATATTTTACAATGTCATGTAGAGAAAGTATTGAGATTGTAAAAATTTTCCCGCTCGAGATTTTGACGGATCTTTTCTATTCTGTATGCCTGTATGTCCATCCGTTAGGCTATAGACATTAAAAAGTTAGATTTTTTTAAACTTGACATTTAGAGGTACTATCAATATGGTCAAATCTCAAAATGTTATTTTTAAATTTTGATATTTTAGCGATAAAATGAATACCAACCATCTAATTTTTTAAATATAAAAATTTTCTGAATTGGCTTCAAATTTTTTGTTAAAAGTGGAAGTGTTTGACATGAAAATTAATCAAAATTATCAATTACAATTTCAAAAATAATTACAACAATTTTATAACAATTAATTTTGGAGTAGTTACTGATGACTTTATTCCGAAAATATATAATTAAAAAATAATAGTTATAGCAATTTTATTTAAAATATATATCTGAAGATTGTTTCTTATAATGTATGTTTTTCTGAGGAGAACTTTCTAATAAGGGGGGCGTTTTACTAATAATTTATTTGGAAAATTTGATTCGAAAACTTGATTACTTGTAAAAAATTGTACGATTGTGTAGTATATATAGATTAGATAGTTTGTATTTTTGATACTCAGTTCTGGCATTAGAGTGTAGGCATATAGTCCAATTTTTTTAGTGATATCATTTTAGAAAATACGAAGATTTTTTGCACCCAACATTGATTTTTGGTAGCATTTTGCTATATTATCAGTGTTATTTTATTGGTATTGATTAAATCTATCAAAAATGACAAATGCAGGACAACAGCTGCGGTGTCCGCATGGCCTAACTCGCTACTCTAGTGTTCGACTAGACTACCAATAACGAGGAGATTAAGATTCGAATCTCGGTTGGGTGTATTGAGGGTGTTTCTTCCAAAATGGTTTTCCACTCTCCATCTACGAAGATGGGGACACGCTTTTTCTAACCTTCCTAATCCCTAAAACCATTAGTACATACGCGTATATTAGTATTATTAGTATTTATCACCGCTTCTTACTGCCCGTTCAGGCTATACAATTAAGTACTAATTACTTTAATGTGTTAGGAATGGGGAATGTTTAGTGTAGAGGAAGTGAACCCGCATTTGCGTAGAGGGAGAGTGGAAAACCATTTAGGAAAAACCACCCCCAGTTCATCCGAGCGATATTCGAACCTTGATCTCCCCTTCCCCGGCAGTCTAGCTCAACACAAAACAAGTGCATCAGTTAACTATGCCACTGAGGCAGGTCATAAGCTTATTAACCGAATGAGAAGTAGGACGTGGTGCTAAAAAAAAATGAACTGCAGGCCATATAACTTTACGTATGATCATGTATATATAATCAATTTTTTTACTGTTTGCAAAGGTTCTGCCTGTGAAAATTGAAGCACTTTTAACAAAATATTCTAACTACGTATACGGCTTTCTTCCTTAGCAAAGAAGGCAGTCTAGACAAGCAGGACAATAATGGAATTCAGGAGGTGTAATCAGTGTAGCCAACAGCGGAGGAGTCTCCTTGTTTCTACGAAGAAAACAATGTGAGTACGACGACAACAACAGCATCAAAAACAACGTCGTCTACTTAATCACTAGACGCTTTTGACAGCCTGTTATTACACGCGTTATTCCTATGCCGTCCTTAGCCAGGCGTAGTCCAAGCAAAGCTCGTTAAAAAATTTCCAACGAGGGGAAAAACAAAAAAATAGCTGGACATACTTAAAAATGAACAAAACAATCATCACGGATAAAGCTTATCTCTTAGCTTTAGAATTATACATTTTTAAGTGAATTTTTGCAAAGTTGTAGACAAAAAAAATATTCACAATTTATTTCTGAAATAAATATAATCATATTTTGGTTTTAAAAATTAAAAAGGATACGATTTTTTTTTAGTCATTAATTTTAAGTGGTAGACAAGGGTTTAATTTAAACAGTGATTTGAGGGGGTTAGGGTCCATATTTTTACAATTAAACCCTTTTTTGATCAATCGAAATTAAATATTACGTAAGTAAATGCATTTAGCTAAATATTCTAAATATAGTAATCTAATAAGTTCTTGAATACTTGACCTGATGCATAAAAAAATAGAGGAAAATATCCAGCTTAGAATACGTGATAATCGTTAAAAGAACTGTTAAGATGGTGTAGAAAATTAAATTAAATCTGCCTACTGAAGCAATATTTGACTTATTTTTTCCAATAAATACTTTAGGTTATTAAAACTGCTAAATTATAAAACCTAACCAAACACACATTAATACCCATACACTCTTAAGATGTGTGGATTAAGAATATAGCTTGTAGTAGATGTACCCTCATTAGTGGGGAAAGGGGGATTGAAAACCGCAGAGGTGATTATAATGTGTAAAACAATCCTCACTGTATTAGGCCTAGATTCAACCATGATTGTCCCGTACCCAAATATTGGGTTTACTGTTAACTTGACACCTTATAACATGAGGCTACCTTTGTTGGCACTTAATTTGTAAGCGAATTACGGAAAATAATCATACTAATATTATAAAGAGGAAAGATTTGATTTTTTGTTTGTTTGTTTGTTTGTAATGAATAGGCTCCGAAACT
>CABFOV010004326.1:0-53761 GCA_902141375.1 Timema poppense | reverse complement strand
ATACCCTTATCTACCTGGTGGTATGATTATTGCTCTAAGGGGTTATAACAATTACCTGACTGACCCCCTAGGTATATGACAAGTAACATTTCAACATAAATGTGTATTTGCCATTTTAAAACAACGTAGCTTCAACAACTTTAAATGAATCCGATATTTTACTATGGATCCCATATAGATCTGAAAGATCTCATAAAATTACTTTTAAAACAAGACTTATACTAAATTCACGTTGCCACCCACACCGGTGGACACGCTACAAAGGCGTTAGTCTCGTCTTGTTTGGCTTGGAGGTTTAAATCCCTGTATACTTTTTTATATAAATGGATTTTCACTTTCCCTCCACATATATGCGGTTAAACTTCCTCAAAATGGCTCCCTTACGCTCTTTTATCTTATCTAAGACCTTTTGCTTCACATAAGTAAGACATTTTGTCTGACCTATGCCCTTTTGCTTAACCCATAACCTTTTGTCTCATTTAATACCTTTTATCCCGTATGCCCTTTGACTCACCTTAGACATTTTGCCTCACCTTAGGTATTTTGCCTGGCCTAAGACCTCATTTTGAAACGCTTCAGGAGGAATAAATTGTATCTACCATCTGAATGCACACATATTCCACCAAAAGAGCTTAAAATATTCAGGCATCCAATTTTTTTCAATCGAAACTTAAAAGTGACTTGGATTTGTTAACTTTCCTGTTTGTAGTTCATCTTTCAGTGCATCCTATTTGTTTTTACTGTGTTTGCGGTGTGCTTACTTCTATAAACTCCCCCAAAACTTAAACATTGATAGTTCTAACATTAATGAGAGATGAAACCTTCCGGGCGTTCATGGCTCTAGAACTTTGTGTAGAACTTGTCGAACTTAGGCTCAAGATAAAGTTAAATGAAACTTTTATCCTGAGAAATTTTCAATTTATCTTTTAAAGTCAACTAAAGTCAACATAAAAATACGTTTTTGGATCTCTTTTACTTTCTCTCGACCCCTCAGAAATATAAGTATTGTGATAGTAAAAAATAAAACTTGAGCTTTTGACAAATGCCGACGTTTCATGACCCTCTGAAACTGAAAAGTCGATCCATCTGGTCAGCTGTCAGTGTGTTTGTATCTTGGCCTAAGGTAAAAACTATTTTACTGATCGGGCTAAGACTTGGAATCAATGGTTTAAATAAGGCTCTCACCAGGGGTTTTTGGAATTAGATATATAACCCTAAAATTAAGGGTAGTTCACAGAAGGGTTAAAAGAATAAGAATCGATTTTCTCAAGCTCTTATTAAACGATTTTGACTAAACTTTGTATCTAGGCATTTTATAGCATTACTAACAAAATAGAAACTTTCATTTTACCATGAAAATTACTTTGAGGGCACTTTAAAAATGTAAAAATATCCAATTTTATCTTATATCCTCAACTATTTGAGATACGAATTAACTTATCACTGTAAAGTTTACTATTCAAAATAAAAATCTTGTATTCAAATATATTTTTATAAAACAAATAGTTTCTTAGCTACAAGGTTTTTTAAGGTTTTTGAAAATGTGAAATTGATGGACAAATATATTCCTCTTTTCTCTATGTTTCTGTAACAGTGTGTATTATTTCAGTTGAGTTATTTGGTGGAGTGTTTCTTCAACATGGTTTATAATTATTTTATTCACAAATCTTACGTGTTTTTAGTAAATGTCTATTTTAAAATAAAAGCGAGAGAAAGTTAGTGCGGTGCGCCGTACCGTTCGTTACCTTAGTAGCAACTAGAAGATAACTAAACTCACTATGATTTCTAGTCCATAGCATTTGTTTGGGCAGTGTAATATATTCGAGAAATATACAAAACTTGAATAATAACAAACTTTTATATATATAATTTGATTATTTTATAAACTTATGTTCTTGTATTTATACTGTATCTATCGACTTTATTACTTATATTAAAAACTTTATATTTGTGAGTTATTGGTTATTTTTACTTTAATCATCAATTTAATTATGACAACATAATTTTTAATTATGTATCTTATACTTACAATTTTTTTTACTTTATTACACCAATAAAATTCACATGTAACACTAATATTATATGTATTGTCACTTCCTGAGTAACGTTGAACATACTTGCAAAATTTTAAATTATTGAATATAAATTCAAGGTATTCTTTCCTTACTATCAATCATATAATTCTCCCTCCCAACAAATGACTATGAATAATATATATCAGGTGGGTTTTTTTTAAATTAAAAAATTACAAAAATCAATTTTGTGCTAAAGTTGTGTGGTTTCGAAGGGTAAGAGGATATATTTTGTGGTTGACGTTCTCAAGTTTTTTTAAGGTAAACTTTTATTTTTTTAATGGAAACTTGTATCATTTTTAGTGAAATCTTATTTTAAGCAAAACAAACAACTCTTGTGTCAATGATTTTTTTATTTGATTTTTATTTTCAAAGATTGGAAGGTGTTTTGGAAGATACACTCATAGGACCATTATTTTTGAGTGAAATCTCGGTAGTGAGTTTTATTTATAAATTTTGGAAGATGTTATTAGTCCTCTTACGACACACATAGTAGAAAACCAGATAAATGAGAGTGGTTTAATTGCTTTAGATGAAGACTTGGTTTACTTACAACAAGATGGAGCGCCACCACAATACACAATCGGTACTCTCAATAATACATTTCCAAACCTTAGGTGGAAAAGGGCCTATTTAATGGTTTGCAAGATCCCCATAGCCATACTCTTTAGATTTTTTCTTTGGGGTTATTTAAAGTCTATTATTTATAAAACAAATCCTAACGCGATCGAGAAATTACTCTAAAGGATTACTACAACTTTCAGAAATAACCCTAAAGATGTTTTTTTCAAAATGTCAGAAGTGAATTCATAGAAATACTGTATTATTGTATAGAAAATAACGGAGAACACTTTAAACAATTTGCTGTCATTCTTTGCGATAGTATTTTGTGATGATAAAACATAATATATTACATTAATACTGTTTAATGATAGATAAAACACTGTTTTTATATCTTGTCAAATATCTTTGGAAATAAAAATTAAATAACAAAATAGTTCAGACAAATGTTTGGTTTTTATGCTTGGAATAATATGCCACTAAAAATAATACAAGTTTATATTAAAAAAAGTTTTCTTTGAAATAACCTGGAAAGCTCTCATCAAATCAAAAAATGAATCAAGATGTCCTCTTTTCCCCTAGAAACTACACAATTCTTATTCTAAAATATTCTTCGTGTTTTGTATACCTTACGAAATAAACAGCCGAAAACTTAAAACAATCCTGTATATGGCTTCTTTGGAGGCTTTGCCATGTCCTAAAATAAACAAATCAAGTGAAAATATAAGAAATCTATATAAAATTGTTGTCATTGACAAAATTTCACCATGTTTATCTAAAATGTGTCAAAATGGATCCCTGTTGTCAAAAGCTGCAGACCAAATGGCTTGAAGTACAACTATATGAACATAGTAGACTTGATCGCTTTATATACTCTCAGATTAGGATCTCATTATGGTGAGTCAGCTATAGTACACCTCTCACCCAACTAGGTGGCCTCATAGTTTAGGAGTCACTATCGCAATAGACTGGACTAATGGTTAGGGTGAGGTCGAGGTTCTAATACAGGCTGGTGCAATAGGGGTAGTGTTTTCCATGTAGGACTTAACACTATGATTTACTCATCCCTCTTCCACACTAGTGCGGGGAAAGTTCCTCTAATATACCCTTTTCATCCTTAATCCTTAGCTGAAGTAGTTTGTAGCCACATTATCATCCATATTAATAAAAAAAACATATTTTTACTGTCTAAAGCTAAGTACTTTAAAAGATTTTCATAAAATACCCACTTCAAAAGATCTGCTTTGTCACTTTGACAAGTGAAGTCCGTTTATCAGTGGCGTGTAATGGATTATCCGAGGGCACACAAAACTTGTTAAAACTGTCACCAACCCCCTCTCACCCTCAATCATCTTTTTACCAATCATACATAGGCTTTGGAATGCATTTCTGTCGACACCTGACCAATGATTGTTATTCTGGGTGATGAAAACACATCACAGCTAGCTCTGCTTATCCTGTAACAAGTCATGACACGGCACTGCCATTTATTCGCCCGTATCAGTGGTGATATGGTCTAAAGAATCAGGCTTGCATTATAGTATATGACCGATTAGGAAGAGATCGGCATTCTAATCCTTGTTGAGTTTACTGGGGAACGGGATTTCCGAATTGTTTCTTACTTTACTTTCAAGCAAGCTCAGGTACATTTACCTTTAAATTCTATCTCAGTCATTTCTACCCCATTAGTGTAACTATAGTGCAAAAAGTAAATATATAAGCCTTGTTTTCTTATAGTTAGTTTCCTACATCTTATCAAGACGTTTTAAACCCAAACCAGTTCACAATAACTGACGGACCTGTTTTACAGCTGGATGTCCTTCCTCAAGCTAACCCTCGACACTTGTCTGAGGAAACAATGAATTCTGCGAGTGATCATGAAAGAGCATACCAATTTTGCTGGGAAATGTATTTTCATATACCTTCCAAGGATCTCTTACATGCCCTTTCAAAGGAAGTTGTGCTATGGATTGTTATCGCTCAAAATAAATTCATCGGATTCAGCCGGGTTTGAATTCACGACCATCAATTCCTGAGGATAACACTTTACCCCAAGACCACTGATGTCAGTGAGCTTATAAAACATGTCAAAGAAGCAAAACATATTCTCCAGGCGGGTGAATAAAACACCATTTTGAGTAACTTTTCAAATAGCGGAAAATAGCAGAGCTACCGAGAATGAACTGAAACTTCATTTTAAAACGTAATAAAAACGCCTATTTAACTTATTTTGGAAACACTTTGTCCAAAACCTTAGCTCAGTCAGTGGCGTGTCTGTCTACTGAACTAAGAGTAACGGGTTTGGTTCCTTGCATGGCCGAAAAATGTATCATTGGTGAATTGTGAGTTTCCCCTTTCATAGAGAGGAATTAGGCAGGTGGCTGGATGTTGTGTGTGTTCTAGATCTACGTGGCGTTTAAGTCGTGAGCTGATATAATCAATTGGTTCAGAAAGTGCACGATAAATACCTCATATAAATAAAATAAAAATGGAAACACCTCCCTCAGTCCAGAAGAGGCGTGTGTGACGTCATCCCAACTTGGAGGATGGAATGGTTATTTCACACCTGTGGGTCGGTGTAGGAGTAAAGGTTTTTTTTTAGCGTATTCCACCAGAGTTTGTTTGCCATACATTTCTGGTCTTGTACTGACAGTGGCGGATATGTAACCGTCGTTGGGGCACCATTGTGCCCACACCTCTCGTGGACCCATCCAATGTTGTGGGCGACAATGTGTCAGCGCCCGTTTTCACTGGTGTCGATGTTAGGAGTTCGCGCACCAGACTTGGGGCGCGGCACAACAAGTCATTATGAAGGGGTTGTACGAAGAAATTCACTCAAGATGTCACACAAGTATTTATTCAGGACTCTAATTCTACTCGTTGGTTGATTCAGTTACACAACTGTATATAACAAGAAACCCCATCTCCATTCCCGCAAGTTACAACTTCGCAGTCACTCCAAACTGCTCTCAATGGGCCTAGAACCGAAGAGCCAACGGCTCGTGAACAATCGGCCCTCATGGGCGTGAATCCTAAACCAGAGTGAGTGGACGAGCCACTCAGCCCGACGCGCCAGGCGCGAAGAGGCCGCGCGCAGCCAACCGTGCACGGCAAGAAGGGGGAGGGGGAAGGGGCAAACCGCGCAGCACGATGTCCCAAAAATAAGGGACGAGAACTCGGCACACCATGTAGGTATGGCTACTCCACCCCGATGAGATGATGATGATGATGATGTTATGGTGCCAGTAAAAATTGTAAAACTGACTTAAGCCTAATTAACCAGACCTTTTTTTTAATACCATATCATACTAACCGTTCTGGTTGTACGCTTATGTACTAATTACGTAAATGGTTTTAAGGATTAGGAAGGTTTTATTTATGGAAGTGTACCCACATTTGTGTAGAGTAAGAGTGGAAAACCATTTATGGAAAAAAATACCCTCATTACACCCGACCGAGATTTGAACCTCGATCTTTCCGTCATCGGTAGTCTAGTCTGACACAAGAGTTGCGCGTAAGACCATGCGGCCACTGAAGTGGGTCTGACCACTAAATCAATTACGCTGTGTATATCACATCTCACTCGGATTGCCGGATGCATCAAGGTCTGGGAAGGAAATGAATTCCTCGGTTGATTCAAAACTCCCACGAGTGGTCAAGTGGCGCATTGCACCATGACAAAAACCGATCGTTTTCTCTTTGTGTTATAGTATTGCTTGATTCCTCAACTCAGTCGGTAGTGCAAGTGCCTATTGAAATAAATGTCCCGTGTTCTATTCCTGGAATGCTCATAGGTTAAATTGAGGTTGCCTCTTTAGTAGTGATAAAATGACGGGTGACGGGGTGAGTGTTGTTTTTATTGCACCGCAGTTAGCTTCCCGGCCGGCTATTCACAGCTATTTATACTAATAGAGTAGTTTCTTTTATTGTATGACATATTTGACCGTGAGAGACGCAGTATCTAGTTCTGTCGCAGTGTATGTAGACTTTTAGCCCCTTTGTGAGAACAGAACGTTGCTCGGGGTACACCACAGGAGGTCACACGTCTTACCCACAATGAGATGATGATGATGATGATTATAGGGATTATGAAGGTGTGGAGCTATAAGATATATTAAAGCTAGCTTAAGCCTAACTAACTTGACTATTGTGATCACAGGAACAATTATCATTTCGGGAAAAATACCTATGTTACCGTCGGGAATCGAACCAAGACCCTCTGGATCAGTAGCCAGTGACGCTGACCACTAAACTAAGAAGTCGGTCAATGGAGTGGCGATAAAAAATATAAATTTGTAGAAAAGGTCTTTCCACTTACGTGAAGGGAGAGTGGGGCACTATTTAGAGAAAAAAATAACCTTACACTCAGTTGGATTTGAACCCCGATCTACGTGCCATTCTAAATATATACTAGATGGGTTTAACGTTAAGCCTACGGGCCCCACTCATGTGGATAATTGGTGTTGTATCTGTTATATAGCTTGGCTAGTTTGTAGAACGTGTTCTGATAGTTTGTGGGTTGAAAAATAGTTTTAAATACACTACTAATAAAAACCATACAGATCTGCTTCGGTGGCCACACGGTCTAAGTAAGGCGTCACTATCGTGTTAAACTAGACGGTTGATGACAGGGAAATTGGGGTTTGAATACCCGTCGGGTGTACTAAGAATGGCTTTAAAAAAACTAGTTTTAAACTCTCTCTCCACGTAAATGTGGGTACACTTAATCTAAATTTGACCTTCTTCATCCCTAGCTCACTATCGAAACTATTACATACGCGAACAACTCGAACAGTTAGTAGGATGTGGTGCTGAAAGAAACACAGATACTGATTAAAGTCCAAGCATAAAATAAAATAATTGCATATAACGCCGAAACTTAGAACACAATTTAATGGTATTAATATAGTTTTTCAAATGTAAGTTAACTGGTGGTCTAGGGATAAGGTGTCAGACTTCTGTTCTGGCGGCTGAGGTTCAATCCTCGTTCCCGGCACAGATTTATCTGATTACCAAACCCTTCCTTCACCTCTGACAAGACATCTTGTGAATGTNATTACCAAACCCTTCCTTCACCTCTGACAAGACATCTTGTGAATGTGGGGAATGCCAGGCCTCCACCGTGGTTCGGATTCCACGTTAAACTGTAGGTCCTTCATTTCATCTCACAATCACCCTACCATTACACATTAGCGTAAGTGCGTATAACCCGAACGGGTAGTAAGACGCGGCGCTAATAATAATAATAGGTCTAATAATAGAGATTTTGTATTAATTTTGGATCAAACAAGATATATGTGCAGTTTGGGCTGTGAGTTACCGACTATTCTGTATTGTCTTAACTTATAAAATGATTACATGACTCAGTATTGCAGAACCCACATCGGTGGACATACGGTCTAAATGTTAACCTAATTTACTCTAGTTTACTGGTGGAATGGAAACTGAGGTTCAAATCCCGGCCAGGCATATTGAGGTTGTTTTTTAATAAGTGGTTTACTTCTTCCTTTACACAAATGCCAATGCATTTCGTCAATACCACAATCATTTACACTATCACACGCATATTAAACTATAAATCTAATACGCGCGTAGCCAGAACGGGAAATAAAATGCAAAGAGAGCAAATAGTACTACGGATATTAGATTTACCAGTTTAAGGTAGGCATGTAGGGAACGCGAGAAATATCAATTGTTTTTACAGTTTTTATAGCAAAACATTTATTTGGTCAAAAAAAATCTACATTTATTTTTAACATCGGGTCTTACCACCCGTTTGGGTGACACGCTTTTGTAACAATTACTTTAATGATTTTAATTTTTAGGGATTAGGAAGGTTATATCTAGATTAAGTGTATCCGCATTTTCGTGGAGTGATAGTGGAAAACTATTTTGGAAAAACTTCCTTACACCTGACTGAAATACGACCCTCGATCTCCCCGTCATCAGCAGTCTAGCTCCTGCGAGAGTAGTGCCTTAGACTATGTGGCCACCAAAGTGGGTAGATCAAACTTTGCTTCAATACATACAGAGAGTGTAATTCTCTTTACATCCACTTCAGTGGCCGTATGGTCTAAGGCACTACTATAACAGTTGACTAGACTGCTGATGGTAGGTGGATCAAGGTTCTAATCTCGGTTGGGTGTACTGAGGGTGGTTTTTCAAAGCGATTTTCTAATCTCCCTCTACGCAAATGCGGGCACACTTCCTCTGAATATAACCATCCTAATCCAAAAAACCGTGCTAAAAAATCTTCACCATTCTTGAATATTTGTCAAGGGTGTTTTGGAATTTAATGAGAACTTTTTCGTTTCGTTTATAAAGTTTGTCATCCAATGCCGCCATGCTCATGAGAGATATTCAACAACTGTTGATATCACCATGTGAAGAATATTAGAATCTATGTTTGTAATGAAGCAAAATTGTTATTTGTTTTGGACAAATATATTTTTTTAATAAAAACTGCAAACACAGTGGCCTTTTATCGCGTTCCCTAGATCCGCACCTAAAGATCGGTTCTTGCTAGATCTTCAGCAGTTTTACTCGATATAAGAATTTCGATTTTATGTATTTTCATTATAAAAAAACTCGCATCTTTCAACTCAGACATTTCTTTGCGAGCAAATTCAAAACAACACATTTTTATTTACACACAGCTCTGTCCTTTAACGCTCTTTAAATCCTCCAATAAAGGAATACTATAAAAGATTTCCTACTCTTCTTTATTGGATTTTAACTGCTAGCTTATGCGCTTAGCTCAAATGGGTAGTAAGATACTGTAGTAAGAAAATAATAATGATAAGTTGACATTCACTTGATATGCAAGAACTATATTCATGCCACTACACATTATCTTATACGTACCACCGCCATTAAAATAATAAATTTATATAAAAACAAAATTTTTAAAATCCAAGTAGTCACTATTGAAATAATGTAGAACACCAATAACGGGAATTTCGGGGTCCAAAGCCTGGTCGGGTGTACTGAAGTTTTTTTTATTGAATGGTTCTCCATTCTTTCTACACGCAAATTCGGGTACACTTTCTCTAAATTCATTCTTACTCATCCCTAGCACATTAGCGTAGTTAGTAAATATGCGTATAACCTGAACGTGATGCCAAATAAAAATAAACTAAAACACATTTTTCCAAACCATACTCACCGCAGCGTACCCGCACCAGTGGTCCCTCGGGTAAAGACACCAGTCTCTTCGGGAAGGTCGATCATTGTATTACAATAGACTTTGTCTAAAATGTTTTCCCTCTCTCCCTCGATACAAATTAGAGTATATTTCCTCTAAATTCTACCTTATTCATCGCTGCCGCTATTAGCGTGAATGTATGAATAACCCGGACGGGTAGTAGGACGTGGTGGACAGAAAACACACCCTTGTACTGATATGACCAAAATGCTCCTGTCTACTCCAATACGCTACTCTCGCACTCAACCTACTAAAGTTTAATTTATATTTAATATTATTTTGATTAATAGGAATGGATCATTGTAAAAAAATAGTAATTCACTCAAATGGCTTAAATTTTGGAGATATGTTAAATGTAGGCTTATACTCCTCCCCAAAACAGTTTTCCAACCTGATAAAAGCCCATGTAAGGGAGCAGACTATCAGTGGAGTAAAGGGAATCGAAGAGAGAGGTCTTTGTCACGCGTATGCTTGTTGGAGGACGAAGGGAAAGAAGGGGGAGCGGTTCTTTTACTTATCTCCTTTTGTGATAGTTTGCTCGGGTGCACTGATTTGAGCATAAGACATCATGGCTTTTGTGATCAAATATTAGAACACCCGCGACCGAGCTAGAACAGAAAAACGAACATTTTCACGAACTAGCTCGATGTTCGGTTCACTGTGGCCGAGTGTCCAGACTTGAACAGAACATGTTTACGAATATGTTCACAACGTGTTCCCATAGATGGTTTTTTTTTTAATTATTCTTACTAACGAATAAAACAGATATTAAACTAACTAACCCGAAAACAAGCACCCTCATATGTGTGTTGAATTAATGTACTTAAGTAAAGATCTCTAAAAATAATTTTAACAAATTGCTTTAAGTATTAAATTTATTAACTTTAATTTCACAAACAACGTTTCTTATTAAGTAAAAAAAAGTTTCTGGAAATTATAGTTATCTGAACCTGATGTGGCTTAGATAGCTCTATGAGCTTCATTTGCTCTTCTTTTGACCATTACATTTGTATACAATATGCTAAAATAATGGTATGATGATAATAATAATAATAATTATTATTATTATTACTATTATTATTATTATTATTATTATTATTATTAATAATTCAACACGTACACTAAGAAATACACTCGCCAAAAGATATATGTAGACTTACAAAATCAAAACACACGTGTGACTCCGCTACTGTCCGGCCACTGATTGTATGTTCGGGGAAATGTTCGCTGAGGCGTCCAGACTGGAACGAAACCGAACACGAACATCCTTTGATGCGACGGGCAAAAACCGACAACTGGTGGATCGGAGCTGAACAGAACAACGAACACAATTTATTACGATGTTCTGTTCGGAAAACCGTCCACACTTGTCACGAACATGTTCGTGTTCGTTCTGTACAAGTCTGGACGGGACTAACTCACCGTTTCTCCGTAACTATTTTGACGATCACCGTGTATATTTTTCGGAATTATTTACAAAAGCCTTATAAGCCATTATGATTTTATTAACATTCCCATATTGTAAAGGGTTCGTTTTGTAAAAACAAGTTTTCTTTGAAAAAAAAACTATAGTACAATATTGTTTGCAGACATATTTTTACTTTGTTAAAAGGGTTTTTTTCCTAATTGATATTTGTGGTTACTGTAAGTGTACGAAATAATCATAACGGACTTGAAATTAGATTCATTCCTCTAACACCAATAGTTTTCACATTAGGATATGTTTAGTTACTAGCTAGTTGCAATGCTAGGTTCTCAATATGCCGATGGTTGTTAGAAAGACGGTCACTAAGCATTATTTTATTTATTTTATATTGAAGATTTACTATTACTAGACTTGTAGTTTATTGTCCATGAATATATTTTCTAACACACCCGAGTTTAATTATCTGTCTATTATTACAACATTCTTAAACATCGTCTTCAATGGCGAAATATATTGTTGTGTTTTCTACTTTGTTAATTAAATATTTGAAAAATATTCTTTATTTTTTCAAGGACAATTAGATAAAATTTCTCAAATTAATCTGTTCTTAATTAATATTTGAAATATTTTAAATGTAGCGTAAAAGCCTATTATGTCAACGTCAAAGTATTTAAGCCACCTTAATACCCTCCTATCTGTTAATGTCAAATAATTTAAATTGCTTTTGTTTGCATGCTCAATTTTTTATTTTAGCTTTCTTGTAAAATGGTGATTTGATATACAAAATGTTAAATATTTAATCTTATTCGTTTACGGCTGAAGATACTGATCAAGAATCTGTCACTCATAATTTATTGAGATACTAACTCATTTTCTTATGTAGCATACTTGATTAAAAATCTAACATTTTTATAATGAATTATAAGTGATTTTCACTTGCCGTATTTCACAACTTTTAATAACTTAATCATTTTTTGTAAATAGAAAAACTGATATTATTGATTATAAGATTATTTTCTAAGCTCAGCATATTCCTAATTATTTTTTTAAATTTAGACTACAGGGGCTTTGTATACTCATTCGATACTTATTAATTTATTATACATTTTTAAAATAATGCTAACATAATTACAATCTTTAATATAAATAGTTTTGCTCCCTATTCTTTCACAAATTCTAATATATTATTGTAAGTTAATTTCACTTTTGTCATAATTGAGCATATTGTATATGAACACTTGTCTAGGATCGGCTGGATGTGGTCACTGTCCCCAGAAATGGCACAATTATTGGCCGATGGTACTTTCTAGATACGAAAGAGGGTCTGTTTTAGGCCTAAATGGAGCCACTTCATCTATATTATAAATTATAATGTATAGTTCGTTCACGGTAGGAGTTTACCTGGGAAAGGACTTTTTTCCCTACCAGAAATCTATTATATAGTAGGATATTGGTAAGAAAAAAGACCTTTCAGAGGTAAACTCCTCCCGTGAATGAATTATATTTGGACCCACTGATGGCTGGAGACCCCAAATTATTTTACTCTTTTTACCATAGATTAGATATATTTTTTCAAAGATAAAAAAGAACTTAATCTTACTTCTTAAGATTGTGCTCTACATTACATGTAAACTGCAAAGTTATCCTGGGAACATTAATTCTGATGTATCTGAGTCTAGAACTCATAAGATAGCTGGCTGGAAAACAACACTTTAGGGGGGGGGTTCCCAATGTTTCCACCAACAAGTGACACATTTCAAAAACTTATATCTATGATTTTCTTATTCACACAAATTAATATCAGTACAGACTTCTATTGTTTCCAATCATAAATAAATATATTAATAAGACGCATTTATAAAAATACAAATAAATATGGTCAACAGAGTAACAAAATATTATATTTAGCTCCAATCTAACTAATTCACTTTGTATAGTAATGTTGGCTTTTAATTAGAATTGCTACTATATGGTGCCAATAGTGTCACAAATTAATAAAACATTGTTACTTGACTTTTTCACAAGCTTAAGTGTCCTTCCACTAGAAAGATGCAGATAAGAAGCTTACAAGTCCACAAGGGTTTGTCTTTCATATTTAATCATTTCATTCCTAATTTAATTTATTGTTCATAACTTTTATTCTTTTCACTATCAATAATAAACTTGTATTTTCAATTTTGTTGGTTTCGGGGGTCTAGCGCACGTCATTGAGCTAGCTGTAAAAGTAGGTTTGTATTCACGACATTGTAACGTTTCATAATCATATGTTGCACTACAACAACGGCACCATTGGCTCATATAATATCGTTTAGCTCAGAAAAAGTAGTGCTTTTAATGGGCTCGCCCAAATTGCGCCAATCCACCTAGCTTGCACCCGAACTGCACCAAGAGCTTAAAAGTCCCCCCCACCCCCTCCCCCGACCGGACCCGAATTGCGCCAATACCTCCCTTCCAAAGACCAGACCCGAATTGCGCCAACTGTGATCACAAACAAATATGAATGCTATGGCGAGCGGTAAGAAGGACATAAGTAAAAAAATAGTATTTAAATAACTATATCTAACTATATAAAACAAAAACAAACATTATAACATCAAAGTAAAATTACCATTTTAAAAACATAAAATAAAAAATAAGTCAAACATAAAAAACAGGTCATAAAAAGGATTTTTGGAAGGACACACACTTCACAAAGCTTAATCTATCTATTTCTCCATCCCTTAACTGTTTAAGTTTTCTTTCCATGAATGATTGTTTCAGTTTAGTCTTCTTGCCGTGTTTTGAATAATAGCTTCTCGTACACTGTTTATGCGAATGTACATGTCAGTTTGAAGAGATTTTAAAATTTTTACGAAGACAAAAACTTTTGGGTGTGGTGAAGCACACGATGAATTAAATCTAGAATGGAAGCTTTCGCACGCACTTGTTGTCCTCCCTTAAGTCCGATGAGTCAGCTGCCCTAATGTGCGGCGGTAATGCCGCTTGCTCCATCTCATCTATATATGTTTCGGTTAGATAATCTGCGAGGCTCACCAGTTTTGTATCAGCTGGCTGGATGATGTTCAGATCGCAGAACGGGTCTTCTACTTCTTCTGGCCTCAAGTGAGCTCAAAACAGTAGTGGAGCCATATCTCTTGCTCCGTGTTTTGGTCTTTGTAGGTGGCAGCCAAACCGAGCTTTTGAATCCTTCTCCACCTACAAGGAATCATAGTGGATGTTAATGATGTTAGTGACGTAGCATGCTTTGACTCATAGTCGGTTTAATATAAATCATAAATATATTTTTCAAAACTTAAAATAACTTATTTAACAACACTTTTTTAAGCAGCTGCCATTTAGAAACGTGAATTAACACTTGAGCGTAGAACAATAAGGTTCGTGATATTATTCCAGATAGTGTGCATACCATATTTCGTGACCGTAACTAAAAATTGTGACCGTAATCGTATGTACAAAAATGTGCTGACATACATACGCACAGGCAGAAAAACATTATCTATTTTTAGCTAGACTATGTTTAAAATGGTCTAGAATAAAAAATAAATAGTACGACCGAATCGCAGGTATTTATCATAACATGTATTCACTTATTAATGAATCAGCTGAGACGATATCATTTGAGTGACGATTTGATAATTACACTACGCTGGACCTATGTTTCAAACCAAATAATAAATAATTTTAACAGGATAATATTTTTAATTATAGTGTTTTAAAATTCTATACCATAGTATGTTTGTTTTATTTTATTAAGAGTGTTACAAGTTGTTAATAACCTTTTTAAATTATTCATCAACAAACCATCCTTAAAATAGTTTGTTTTACCCAAAACCAAGTAGGCACCTACACAGTGTTATTATTCTTGATAAATACACGCCGGATAGACATTTGAACAAAATCGTTAGAAATATTTTGAATGTTTGTAAACTAGTCATCCGTAAACTACCCTTAAAAGGACTTTGCCCCCAAAATCAAGTATACAATATTAATTTTCATCTTAAATATACCCAAGATGTATGTTTTAGTCAAAATAATTGTTAACGATATTTTTGAGAAATTTCAAATTCCTTTAAAATTTGTCATTAGTAAATTGCCCAAAGTTCAACTTTTTTCTGGAGATAAACCACACAGTACAATCCATCATCTAAAAAACTCTCCAGATATACAATTTGAACAAAATTGTTTAAACCGATGTTTGGGAGGTTTGGGTTAAAATCCTGGTCAAGTGAATTGAAGGTGGTTTTCCCTAAATGGTTTTCCACTTTCCCTCCAGGCAAATTCTTTATCCACATTCAACCTATCTCATCCCAAAGCTCATTGTTATGATTAGCACATAAAAGTATAGCTCGAACATGTAGTAAAATGCAGTACTAAAAAAATCTTTAACAGTGAAAAGTATAGTAATCAAGTTAAAAGGTATAATATATGTAAAGTTGTAAAATAGAATTATTTTCTTACCATGCTTGTGCCATATGAAATTGACAGCCTACTATCCTGGTTTGTGGAAATGTTGACACGATGCACTCGTGGAGCGGTTGCTCGAAATCAATCACAATGTATAAAGGTTGAAGGTGAAGTTGTCTCTTCTCGCACTCGTCCTTCAGGATTCTCATAGCGTCAATGTAGCTCTGCCTTTTCTTGTCTTTAAGTATGCAAAAACCAGAGGTATCTATGACCCTCTAAAATACCCGTAAGAAACTGAAGAAAATGTTTCGATGCTATTCAAAGGTTCCATCCATTAACACAATTTAATTCTGGCACAAATACTCAAGATTCGAGTCACAAGAAAATATCATGACTCCCTTTTCTTTTTCGTTTTCCAACAAAAAGTTTTAGTCTAGAGTTGTATTTAGTTTAATTGAATCCAAGGTAAAATTGAATTTCGTCGGAAGATTTAGGCAACTTCGGTAGTGTTTTTAGTCTAGTATAGTTAATATTATTCCTGATACGTTTCATGTCCTTGTAGGTCAATGTTTCTATAGTTTTTTTTCTGTGTTTGTACATTTTTGTTGATCAACTTTGAAGGCCTTACTTCAATCGCCTCAGATTTCCTCTTAATTGCATTGCTGATGGATTTTCTGTTCAACTCTTGGTCTAGTAGTGGTTCGTGGTTGTGTTGGTCTTCATTCCGCGAGAAAATATTTCCTCCATCAAGTGTGAATATTTTGGCCTCACGATCCTTTTTAGAGCATCTCCACCTCTCTTCCCTCGTCAACTTCAATTGATTCACCTGTCGATACATATAATTATTATAGACAATCAGAGCTTTCCCTCTCTCAATATAAATCCTTTCCATATCAATAATTATCATTAATATCAAAGTTCATAAAAAACATGAACAAAAATAAAACAATTACACACGGGTCCGGGTTAGGTGAACATTTTTTAATCCCTTAATGAGTGGAGCATTTCGGGCTTGCCCCTTTTAATAATTAAAGCGATTAAAAGTAGCTTTTTCTTTAATTGTCTGAGTGGTGATCATAAAAAAAACAACTAAAATACATAAAGTTAAAGGAGTTCCTTAAGTGACTTTTTAAGGAGATGAGACTCATTTTCATCCATAATTTTTTTTAATAGTAATTTAAAAACTATTTCAAAACCCTTACAATGCATACCAGTAAAAATATAAATGTTTATAAAGGGACGCGTGGATAATTATAGCTTCTAAGTCTCTTTAGATTTTTACCGAGATTAAATATATTCTAATGAAACTCTTTTCTTAGTATTTGCTCTGAAGTGAAACTGAGGTGTTTATTTATATACTATTTTAATATTATATGTGGCACTATTTCAGACTATGCTTGGTCAATTTCCCTTAATTTAGGTACCGCTAATAACAAACCAACTGCGTCCAATAAATGTTTAAATGGTGCGTCGGCTTTGAAACTCTCAGTTAAACTAATAGAACTGTAACTAATACAAATATATCTACAATTACAAAAATAACCTGAATAGGTAGTAATACGCAGTGGTAAAAAAAAACTTAGTGAACGAGTTTTAGTTAATGCAAAGACGTTGTAGAACTATTTAAAAAAAAATTTTGTCAACCACCTATACTGGTATTTAAAACGTAAAATGACTTCCTTAGACAGAAATTCCTTAAGTTACACAACAGGTTCTCATAAAATTAAATTAAACATTTTACGGTGAGATTGTGTTCAAATATTTCAAATTTGAAGAATATTCAAATGAAAGACTTCAGTTTCATTAAACGCGGATTTATTTAAACAACAATTTCTTGAGTTCTACTAAAGAAAAGTGATATACTTACTGTAGTTGTATAGAAGAATTTATTAATCTATATATAATTTACGTTAGTGAATGTTTAAATGCTACTAAGCTGACATAAAAATGTGCTTGAGGTCCCTAAAGAAATAGGTATTGAGCTGTAGATATGAACAAAAATCACAAAACATCTTCACCTACTGTACACCGAGCTTTAATACAAACCTTGTGTGATAAAAGCCAGTAAGTTTACTCGGGGGAATATTCTCATGGATACGACTCGTTGACATTTATTTTCTGTATTGAATTTTATAATGCCGGGTCCGCAAGTGACGCCAGGATGTTGGCTTGGACATGATAAATAAGATGAATAGTAGCTCGACGAACAGGTGGCGGTGATATAAGTTTGAATGGCCTACCATATTTTTTTTATAGTGTCAAGGATTATATTACAAGTGTACTTGGCAGATGCCCATAACATCCGTTCCGATTTATCTCCGGGGTTCCTCATTTCTTTGTCGTCCCAACGTCAAAAGAATCTCTGCGGTATTTCTAGAGAGAGAGAGAGAAATAATTATATATCAAGGGAAGAATTCAGTGATCGTAGTTTTTGCGTCGGTGTTCTGAAAGTGCCCGCGTCATCCCTACCTATAATAGGTGACATAGAAACAAGATTCAGCTCGAACCACATTGAATATAAGTATCGAATTTCTTCTTCGGTATACGATAGCAGAGAATTTATTTCCACCGAAACTTACTACCCGTCCAGACAGTACACATTTTAATTGCGCTTGAGGGGTAGGAATTAGGGACTTGGTAGAGTTAGGAAGAAATGAACTCGCATTTCCGTGGAGGGAGGTTAGGAGGGAAATATTTTAGAAAAAACTATCCTCAATAAACCAGACCAGGATTCAAATCCATTAATTCTCATCGCCGGCAATCCACTTTTGCAAGAGTGACGCTCACTAAAGTGGGTGAATTTAGGTGATAAACGTATCATTTGAAAGAGTTAATCGATCCTGGGGCTCTTAACTCAGTGTAAAATGCGCTGCCGACTGGATTCACGCTAATAGGACTGTGCTCCAGCTGTGCTGCTACCATACTCTCTCAATGCTAAGGACACGACACGTTCAGTGCACAGTCCTGTGCGTACGAACCCATCTTTTAAGGTGTAGGACCACGAGAAGCTTAGGTATACCACTCTGTGATGATTGATTCGTGGTTGATTCGAACTATATTTCAGATCTATTACCATTTACTCTCAGGGGGACTTTGTGAGATGGTCTTTCCCAAGGTAGAGAGCTTCGAGGCATAGAACTTGTCACAAAGATGACCTGTATCAGAGGAACTTGTTTGAATTTCGGTGGGGGAGGGCTGGCGGGTATTAATCTTCCCCATGGAGACCACCATATGTGATGTCCCTGAGTGCTAACGACCCCCAATAAGTGCTAAGCGTTGGTTCAGCAACATGTCACTGCGGATTATAGAACATATGCCCCACGTATTAACTCAAATCATCAAAGATCCTCCTCAAAGCAACAACATGGTTGGTAGTATAAATAATGTGTCATATTCTTTCGGGGATTCAAACCCCAAACAGGTGCATTAAAGCTGGCTCTCAACATATAATTTCACTGTGGTTTTTTATCCCTCCCAAAATCCACTGCGAGTGCATTTCCTCTGAATACCCTTCTCATTCTTACTTATTAGATTAAAGTGCAAATAAAACCTGTGTCTAAAGAAGATCCATACTGTTTATAGAGTTAACCACCTTTAAGTTCATTTGTTTATCAAATTCATCTTTGTTTGACAGAAATTATGTTTTATAACATTGTTAGAGAACGATTGGTTTTTGGAGTACCAACTTCACTGGCCAAATAGTCTAAGGCATTGCTCTCGCAATAGATTAACATGCCAATCGAATCCTGGTCAGGTGTACTGAGAGTAATTTTCCTAAATGGTTGTCCACCCTCCCTCAAGGCAAATGTGGGTTCACTTCCTCTAAATTAAACCTTCCTAATTTTTACTATATTAGCGTAAACAGTACACATGTGTACAAACCGAACGGGTAGTAGGACGTAGTAGTACTAAAAACATATTTTTTGTTCCTACATGTTTTTCTAAACGTTTGGAATATCCATTTATACTTACTTTATTCGGCTGCACAAGGAGACAAACTTTATTAAAAGAAACAACATTTCCTCGAATACAGGATAGAGGATCAAAAAAGGGTAAACACAGCCAATGGCTGAAAGATGTTTGGGGCAATCGCCTGGAAAGGAACCTGTTTGGACAAATCTAGACAGGTCGTTTGGCGCAGCCTTAACGCACGTTGACAAATTGTTAGTGGACTAATGCAAGTTTAGTGGTATTAGTTTACTAATATGCTAGTTGTGTTGACACGCATTTGTCACTTGTATTAGTATCACTTCTAACAACATGGCTGAAAATGAAGTTGTGCTAACTGATCTCTCTATTGGTGCAAAATATTTTCCTATCACTGCGTCTCATTTATCGTTCAGGTTATTTATACGTATTAATTACGCTTATGTGTTAGGATATAGAAAGGATGAATATAGAATAAGTATGGGTGGCCAAATAAATTACAATTTTTCAGTAAACGCAATGTATCATAATTAGTTCACCTGTTTAAAAAAAATGTTTTATATAAATAACATAAAAAGTTATTTATTAGTATATCTCATATTTATTAATTCCTTAATCGTTTAAAATGTATTTCAGTTGATCCCAAATAATTATTATATTATTTTGCTTGATTTGTTAACTCACTTAGCATACATGGTAAATAAAATTAAACTCAAATAAGTTATATTAATCCCAATACAACCCTCGGCTGGGCATTTTTTAAATAGACTTAACGCAGGTTTTTTAAACCCTGTTTTAAATTTTGGTATACTAATAACAAAATATTTGGTTAAATGTTAGCTTACTGGGCCTAAAATATTCCTTAAAAATAATAAATCATTAATTTGTAGATTGTTTTAAATATAAACTATCTGGGTTGCTATGCGATAATAATATATTATGAATCTACTCAAGTTTCCAAAGCATTACTACAAAGTGTTTGAAGTGTGTGGGCTGAACATTGTTTATTAAAACTTAATAAAGATTGGTTTAAGTGTAAAATACGGAGATTGGATAGCGTTCCGAAGATTTCGTGTGAAAACCTCTGGCCATTCATACCTTGCTTGTCAATAAAGCGAATATTATGTTGCCGGAACTAATCACGGTACTACAATGTTGTATTATATTTTGTGATTGTATTTAAAAAAAATCACACATGCCACAATGATTGGTAGGAAATATATGGTTTGATAAAATTATTGATAGCATTTGTTTACCGATATTAGATAATATCTCTCACAAGGCACATTTGCAATATTTATGTGGACCTAAAATTTTATTTTGGAAACTTCTAGTGAATATGTACACCTGCTATAATTTTAAAATATCCTCTAGTGCAATATCCCTCGCATTATTATCTTTATAAATTCAGTGCTTAAAATTGCATAAAAACTAATTCTTTTCATAACTTTCCACAAATAAATGTCCCCGGCACAACCAATTCTTTGGTTGCCGCCATTTTGAATTGTCTACTTGCATTAAAAGTTGGAAGGTGACCAACTATTTAACTTGCAAGTAGACTTACTTGCTCAGAGATGACCCAAAGCAAAAGATGAACCTAGCTAGCTGAGTTATGAGAGCAATAATTGCATAGAGCAATTAAGGTCTCAGATTTGGTCCCCTTAACCATTTGACAGTTTTTCAACAGGATTTTTAAAAAAGCTATGATAACAGCCCTCTCCCCTACACCCTCAAACCCTTTGAGAAAACGCGTTAGCTATCATCCGTATGTTAAAAAAACACATTAGTATTCAATCGAGTGCACCAAACAAATGAACTCCATTTAAACTCTACCCTTTCCAGGAATCGCTTCCATTTGTCGTGATCATCTTGTCACGTGAGCTTAGACATCCTGGAGCCTCGTGCATGGCGTCTCGGTGACGTCACCGATCATTCACTGAGCCCATCCTCAAGGGGGAGGTTGGAGGCAAGACAAGACCATCTCCAAAATATTCAGAGGGAGTCCAGTGACCTGCAAAATCGGGAAATGTCAGGAAATTTGCTTGGTCAGAGAAAAGTCAGGTTATTTAAAAAAATAACATGAAATTGTTGTGTATTCACTAAAAAAAACTCGCAACTTTAATTTACAAAAATTGAAATAACATTTTTATTCGAGCAAATTTCTTTTAACACAATGTCCTTGTTGAGTGTGGATCAAATTAATCTCAATTCACAAGGTCAACATGCGATTTTCATGTCGTATTATCACCCTACTACTGCACGTCTTTTGCCAGGTTGAGTCATGTCTTTGCGCAACCGCGATAGTTCGATTACGTCATAGTAAGGAAAAACTAATAATGAATGATTGTGTCTCACAGAAATTTAAACTGTATTGATCTAAAGTGATTTTTTAAAGACTTACTATGATCTCACTGAAATTTAACTTAGGATTATATATTTCAACCCCTTCACAGAGTGAAATAATTTGAGAATGTCTACATTTATTTAAGTTTCATTCTTAATAAAATAATGTTTGTATTTTATTGAATATTAAAATATTTAGTGGCTGGGAAAACACATTGGCTCTGGAAAACCTGTAAGTCAGGGAATTTTAAAATATAGTTTGTCTGGAAACCTTTATTTAGAAAGATTAATTTTTTAGTTCTAGTGCAAGTACTGGTTATCAGCGACTTGGCGTTTTTCTAACGATCTTTGAATGAGTCTTAACTTTCTTTAGGTAAACAATTTGTGCTCTCTTGATTAACAAACTATGGTTCTAAGATTATATTTTTATGTCTATATAAAAATAATATATATTTATTATTATTATTATTAGCACCGCGTCTTACTACCCATTCGGGTTATACGCACTTACGCTAATGTGTAATGGTAGGGTGATTGTGAGATGAAATGAAGGACCTACAGTTTAACGTGGAATCCGAACCACGGTGGAGGCCTGGCATTCCTCACATTCACAAGATGTCTTGTCAGAGGTGAAGGAAGGGTTTGGTAATCAGATAAATCTTTGCCGGGACCGAGGATTAAACCCCGGCTGCCAGCATAGAAGTCTGATACCTTACCCCTAGACCGCCAGGTCACCCCAATATATATTTATTAAAGATTTAATTATTTAATAGTAAAACTTCAATAAACCTCAATAATTAATTTAAAGTGGTTTTTAAAGGTGTTTATAACGATCTGTATGATCTCTTAAACAATCACTTTTACTTTCCCACTCACGTTGAACTAACTCACTGAAATTACTTACTTGTATTTATCAAATTTATTAGCTCATCATTTACGATAGTTAATTGTCTGTTATACTTCTACCATGCCTTTGTTAAATCTAGGCCCGAATATACTAATGTTCCTTGGAATTACAGTACCTTAACTTATTCACATTTGAAGACGTTCAACGTAAAAATATTGCTATTTGCTATAGTAAAATAATTATTTATTGGCGCTAGAATATTTGAGCAGAAATTAATAAACGCCAGAAATCAAGTGGGTTTGTAGCGTTACTAGGCAGAGCTGTTCGCAATAGGAGAACAAACAGGAGAGTAGGAAACCCCAAATGACAAATACAATTTATGTCGTGACATATCTTATTAAATTACATAACCCGATTCACTAAGATACATTCTACGCTCCTATACCTTTCGTTTTCTGAGTATTTAGGTTTAACTGATCAACCACATTATCAGAATTTTTGAACTTTTCAGAGTGAAAAATTTCAACTTTTAAACTATGTTTACAAATACATACATGCATTAGGGCTTATAAAATAATGTTTGCGTTAGTTCCAGTAAACACCAAGCTCGTTTAATGTTTATGCAAAAGGTAACATTTTATATGCAACATCTCAACTACATAGGCAGCATCCACACTCTTTTCTTACACATACTTTATTGTAATGCACTTATTTTGTTTTTAATATGTTTAGTAACAACATTCATTCTTGAAAGTACTGTACTGTACTCTTTCAGTCATTTTGGATTCAAAAATTATATTCGATCAATAGCTCTTACAAGCTCAGCCTTATTGGCTGGCCATTGTATTCGTAGCGATAACTCTAGATTTACCGAGTTTAACTTCCATCATAAGAGAAGAGCAGAACTCAGAGAGTTATTTAAAGAAATCCCTTACTAATGGGGGCTTTATTACTTTGTTCAACATTAAAATATTCAAAAGTACTTTCTCCTGGCTGACACCTCCCTCGCCCTATCTCTTACATGACCTAAAGTAAGATAATCAATTATTTAAATTTAAATATTTAATTAATATTAACACCTACTGAAATATTTTTATCCCAGATATAATATTGCACTTATGACATTTCGAGTGTCTATAGCTCCGTGGTTGAGCGCCTATAATCACTGTAAACGGAATAGATACCGTTTAACTAGCTGTTAATTGCTCCGTGATCGAGCACTAATTATATCGGCATATTTAATAAAATGAAAGAAAGAGAACTATTGATGACTATTTATTCACACACGGTTTATTCAAATGGCATCTGTTAATTACTTGTAAATACTCCAATTAAATGATTTATATCAATGCATACTTGTGATATTAACATAAATAATTGTATTCTGTGTTAGTCTGTGACTGCGAGAGCCAGTACTAGTGTGTGGGTAGGCTCTTGGGTCCATTGCTTTGATGCCTTAATCATACGTACAAGCGGCTTATATATGACATACCCCTCGCCTCTTGGTCCCTTCGTCAACAGTATAAAAACTAACTAATAGAAAGAGTCCTGGCGACAGGTGTTTGTTGTGAAGGTTAGCTTCTTATTGGTATAGGGAATTGGCGTACTTTGCCAAATACTGCGGAGTTGTTCCTTTAACAGGAAAAATTGCATAAAAAATATATTTTAATGGTGTAATCCTTTTCACATTATTTCTGAAAAGCGCGTGTTTCTTCATGGATGAATCATAAAAGGATATTCTACATATGTTACTTTAAAGAAAAATTACCTTCATCAATGACTTTTTATATATTTTAGAATGATCCAAACCAATATCATTACAATTTACAAGATTATATCATATAAACTTAATGAGGTTTCTTTTCATTATCTCTTCAGAAAACTACGCTTACTTTTTCTACACCCCACCAATAATGTGTTTCATTTTCCACAACAGAAACAGGATCAATGCTGAAAGTTACTTGAAACTTTATCTATCGTCTATGGTTCCGGACTTTAAAGCTTTGTGCCATCCAAAGCAAGCTCTTTCTTCTCACTTAGTCCCGCGAAGATCTGAGTAGTTGTTAAAACTCGAAAACAATTTTTGAAACTTAAATTGGCATGAAATTTTGTGACAATAGGAAGGGATTTCAGATATGTTAAAGCAGCAATTTCCAGTACCACTTTTAAAAAAAACATGGGAAATGAGTTAATATTGTGACAATAAAGATAAGAAAATGTTACTATTTTGCTTATTTAATTTCAGCTTTCATTTTTTAAATAAATGTATAATTATTTGAGTTTGTACTTACACAGTTTCAATATTCTTGCATTATTTTTGGTGGTATATCTCACAGTTCCATAGTAGATTAATTTAAAGGTATTAAACTTTTTTATTGCAATTTATAAATACATTTTACAAAAATTAGGTATAAAATTAAGAGCGTGGCTATGGAGATTTATCGGGGGGTTCGCGCAACTTAGATGTTTGTGAAAGGGGCTCGTGAGTCTAGAAAGTTTGGGACCCACTGATATAGATTATCCAAAGAAACCATTTTAACAGTTTATCTTTGGAATCAAGATTTAAATGCATTATGTAACTACTATTTGGATTTGGATATCAAGTTAAACCCATTCAATAAGAGAGTCTACAGTAGCCCCATGGCTTCTTTAGTGCTGACTGACATCTTTGAAACGTTACCAGACCAAATTATGTATACCTACGCCGGACCAAATGATCTGTAAAAACATGTGTTTAGCAGATATCACTTCTGACAGTCAAAATGTAGGTATATACCTGAATGTTGACGGTCAGAAGTCTGCTGTGAGCTGTCAGTCAGCACCAAAGAAGCCATGGGGCTACTGTACCATTGATCACGAGTTTTAAGATAAAATCTTTGAATAACATCAATTTTATTTGATTTAATTCGTTTTATTAACAGTCTTTAACCTTCCCTGTAAGATTATACATAATATGAATAATACCGCATCCAAATCTATTCATTGGGTCTCTAGTTGTAGCGAATAAACGAGTGTACAGACAATCTACATAGAGATTTCATATTTAATTAATCCCTAATTTGAAGTTTGTTTAATGTTTCCCAACGCTTTTTTTTTACTTACCCACAAAATTCAAATTTAATGAACAATATTGATTTTATTACATCTTTGCAGTACAGCGACAAATTGATATATACAAAAGTGATTTAATGATAGAACTTCCAATTCGCAATTAAAAAACTACTCGAATTTTCTTAGTCTTAAGTGCAGGAATCGACCAATGAACTTAGGGGCTGGGTAGAGACAAGGGTGTGGGAGGGGGAGAAGTGAGAGGAGTAACACATGACCATAACGTATTGGAGTTGATGAGAAATTATCACAGGTGAACATTTATATACTTTTAACAACGCACTTGGACAATCAGGCGGAACCGCGTAAGACAGAACGTGAGACCCCCTTGCTCTCATCCAACCTCCTTCATTCTTAACACATTGTCCAGACGGGTAGTCAGATACGGTGCTAAAACATTATTGTGTGTGTTTTAAATCAATATTAATATACTATATATATATATATATTAGCTGCGCCCCTTATTACCTGTTCAGGTTATACGCATATAATAATTACGCTAGGGATTTAGATATGAGGAACGATGAATTTAGAGGAATTGCATCCGCATTTGCGTGACGGAAAGGGGGAAAACAATTTAGGAAAAAACCTTTGTACACCACCCCGGGATTGGTACCCCATTCTCCCTGTTATCATCATTCTAATTTGTCAATCTTGTGATAGACGGGCCTGCCGGTGACGGGTAGATCGGGGCTCAAATCCCAGCCAGGTGTACTGAAGAGGGGTGAGATATGAAGGAGTTTTATCAATGGTTTTCCATTCTTATTTCAAGAAAACTTTATTACGTTTCCTCTCAATTATTTTCTTACTCTCTACTCCATTAGCGTAAATGTGCGGATAGACTGGAAGGATAGTAAGACGTAGTTTCCTGCTATTTCTTAGAAAAAACGTAGAATAAAGTTCATACTTAAGTAAAAACGGGGTAGGTTGATATTTGTTTTTCTCGTGGGTGCTAATATAACTGTCTCTCTCTTTCAGGTGCCATGCTGGGCCCCAGCTACACTCTCCGTAAGTACCTATTATCCTTAATTACAAATGGCTGGGCTCTTGTTAATCTCACAAATTAATAGAGTGTGAGTTTGAAGTGAAGTGACTGCCCTAGCAAATACATGTAACGCAATTGCTAACTAACCCCTCACCCCATTAACCCATCTCTCATGTTTACGGGCATTACTCGGACAATTAAATGGAGAGCAGTTATCATGTGACAAGTACAGTTGTAATGCTATAGTAACTAATCTGCGTAGCTAGATTACTTATAGATGTTAGCTTCTCATACAGACGTGATATAAACAAAGTAATACCCTTACCAGTGGACACGCAGGCTAAATGTTAAGTTCATCTGGACTGAGCCGCCTGTGATGGGGCTCGAATATCAGCCGGGTCTTCTGAGCCTAGTTTTTAACAACTGGTTTCCAACCATCCCTCCACGCGAGTTCGAGTACATTTTCTCTGGATTTTACCTTTATCATCCTTTTATAATTATCATCATTAGGTCATAAATTCCGTGATTGGTTTGTTAGGCCCCTCCACTTCTGCTTATTCTAGGATAATTTTTGTTTACATCCTTGTACCTTCTTCTCCCAACATTGTCCATTGTCTGATTCATGTACTCCAGTCTTGGTCTTCCTCTTTTATTCTGTCCCTTCCAAATATCCTTATATAGTAATTATCTTCGTCAAACTATCATGTCCTACGATGCTAACTCTTTTTATCTGTAATATATAAGGGATTGGTAGCAATAATATAGACCGGATGGAAATAGCTCACAAGATAGGAATAGGTGGCGTATTTTTGTAAGTGCACCAATGAACTTTCGAGATCTTATTTCCATAAGTAATTAATTAACGAAATACTTTTGGGGTTAACATAATTAGGCTCACTTTGCTCAGAGAAAGGTCTTCATTGCTCGTTTCCGAAGAGCCAAAATATCTATTGACAGATTTTTAAACTTTAGTTCTGTGACTCTTTATCACTTTGTTTACTGTTGAGGATTGAGTCAGTAGAAGCAGATAATCATTTTCAGCTTATACTTTCCACACCAGCGTTTAGTCAGCATCTATTCAACTTTCTTTTTTTTTTTTAGACGCCTGTCTATATAATAACACAAGACTTTAGGCCGGTTCACATTGAAAGCTAAGCTAGGCTAAACTAAGCTAAGATTTGCTCTGCTAACCGTTTAGAAAAATAGCAGACATATATTCAAATGTGTTTGTTCACACAGAAATCTAAGCTATACCACACTGTTTTTTCCGATTGTTGGCCAGGCAAATTTTCCATATTACATCTTGAGGCATCTTACGTTCCATATGTGCATAACGCAGCTTGGACTTCGTGTTGAACAGACGCAGTGCTGGATTGTTAAAAATACCCAAAGAAATGTTGAGGTTTTGTTTTCAGTTTGTTTCACGTGTATTCAAGTAATATTATATATAGGTTTTATATCTAATAAGTGTTTTTATATTACAAGAGAAAGAAAAGTTGGGTTTGAATCCAAGAACATCAGTTCCTGAGACGAGCACTTTACCACACGACCACCGAGGTCTGCTTTAAAAATAATAAAAGTCAAACTAGGCCTCCTTACGAGAAGCTAGTTTTACAATGAAAGAACATTAATATTATTTGGCTGTGTCTGTTAAGTGGCAAATAAATGGTTGCGCATAGCCAGTGCATTTTAAAAATACATTTTATCGGTGTCAATATTTTCTCAATAACTCTGTTACTATTTAATTTATAGATATTATAAATAATTGAAACATTAATATGTACTCCTTAAAAGTGTATGGCAACTGATTTGAATGACATAAAAAAGTATTAAAGAGAGGTATTTAACTAACCCATTTTAAATATATGGGAAGTAAAATTGTGTATAATAAAATCTTCTACAATATCAACTCTTAGTTCCGAAAAAAACCCCACCATTAGCGAAATAGGTTATATATTTACTTCAAAATCAAAGTGAACTTGTTTAAGTAAAGTAAATGTTAGGGAAACAATATTTAATTATCAACATGCTTAGGTATATACAGTAGCCCCACGGCTTCTTTGGTGTTGACTGACAGTTCACAGCTGAGAGCTGACGGCTTTGAAAAGTTATCAGACCAAATTATGTATCCCTACGCCGAACCATATGATCTGCAAAAACATGTGTTAAGCAGCTGTCACTTCTGACGGTCAAAATGTAGGTATATACCTAAATGTTGACTGTCAGAAATCAGCTGTGAACTGTCAGTCAGCACCAAAGAAGCTACGGGGCTACTGTAGAACTGTCATTATTTACACAATCACATTCATCAATTGATACTTAACAAAATGGCCCATTATTAAAAGTAGTGCTGAATTTGTTTTTGGGCTATTTCTGTATCCTCACCAAATGTTTCTATCTTTATCAGTTCGTTCATTCCATTTTCAATTTCTGTCACTTCCTTTGTCTTTCCTTCCTCTTTCTTTATGTCGCGAGTAAGCAAGATGATGGACTGCCCCGTCATTGTTAGAGTTGTCAGCAGCGCACGTTGATTGTCACTTGTTTCTCTGGACACATGGCAGGAACAAACATAGCAAGCTGTTGTCACAGCGCTTTCTTTTGTTAACGTTACGTCAAATTACATTGTACAAATAAAGTTCCTTGAAGCTTACCGAAATCTCTTCTGGCAAACTCATTATAATGTTTCAGTCAATTTATCTTCTACAAAAGAATATTTTAAGTCACTTAATAAGTAAAAGTACTTTAAAAGGGATTATTTTATCAAAATGAGTTTAGTTCTCTTGTACACAAAAACACTTTTTATTTCTGTTCATCTTTTTTAACAAATAGTCTTGCTCGAAAAGTATAAAAGTACACAGAAAGCATTTGCGTTGGAGATACTATTTTAAATCTATATGAATTGAAAGCTGGGAAACTGACAAATTTTGAAATGTCAAGCCGAATGCAAGGATTATAATATGTAACGGTCCATGGGTGGTGGGAGGTGTTTGAGTCACAAAATTGTAACGATTATAGGGGTGTGATTTATTATTAAATTAAAGCTTGAAATCATTCATAAAATATCAAATACTTGTTTATTTAATTTTATCACTGCTCTGAAAAAAGTAATTACGTGATCCATTATCACACGTTGTAGTATAATTAAAACAGTTTATTTAAATGCCTGACGTGAATTAATCGAATTAAATTTGTTCTTATAATTATTTGTGCTGCTGCGTATGTCTTTCCCTGGGGCCACAGTTGAAACTCCTTGATGAATTTTGTTCAAAATTTATATTTATATGGCCATGCTTCAAGTGGTTTTTTTCTACCCTCAAATTAAGGGAAGTTTAGTAATGACTAATTTTGAAAAGTTAAAAAAACTTTGGAAATGGCTTTAGTAATTTTATTTATACTGGATATATTGGGGGTTTTTTACATGACAAATAGCAGGCCCACTGGATAAGTTTTTTTTTTTTTGGCGGAACGATTCATTTGAGGGTAATTTTATGATGGTTGATTTTATAATATTAGAAATATTTTGAAAATGGGTATAATAATTTTGTTTGAATAGATATCTTGGGAGTGTTTTACATGACAAATAGCATTGTAGCACTTGTTTTTTGATAAAAACTTCAATTAAGGATAGCTTACGATTACTGGTTTATAAAATAAATAAAAAATTTGAAGACTTAAAATANGGGAGGTGCGGATTTGTTTAGTGGTGGTTCACTATTAACTATATTTTAGAAATTTGATATTTAAAAAAAATGGATTTAGCGTTTAGCTTAAAATGGGTGGGCCTATTTGGGAATTGCTTTAATACATTATATAAAAGAATGTACGTTATTTAATCAAATAAAAATCATATGATGGTAGTTTACTAATAGCTGGTGTCTTAAAACTTTATCACAAATTAGATGAGAAATTTTGTATGAATGTGTCAAACCATTTATTTAACTAGTTTATAAGCTCAATGAGAAATCCTACATGAGGTATACTTATATTTAATATTTGAATAGTTTTATATATTAAAAAAGGTACTAAAATGGGAGTAGGGGCAATATATTTACTATCATACCAGATTTTTATAGGCAATCATAGTATTCCTTTAGTGTTTTATAACTTTACTTTATTAATTTGTATCAAAAGTTTGAACTATTTTATTTTTTACTTAGACAGTAAAGTACACTGAAAAAAGGTGACGTAATGGATGAAAAGTGATGGTTTTCTTATCACATCATGGAGAACATTTGGTCATGTTTTTTTTTCCCAAAAGAAAAAATGTAAGTTGCTCTTTGTAAAAATATAATGTGGTGGAAATAATACATAAAGGAAAGAGGGAAAAAAACTTTACGCAGTAGCAAATGCATGTGTTAATAAAGTATAGTGTTACAAAAAATTAAAAACAAAACATTTATGATTTTTTTCTAAGAAATAAAAGTTTTATGAAAATAAAGTATTTGTAAATTTGGATGGATAAATCATTTTAAATACTGGTGCTTTGGAAATAATTTCACTGCTTTCTCATTGTTAATTCAAGAAACGTATTCTTCGCTTTGACATTCCAGAAAAAATAATTGAAAAAAAAAGTTATTTTCCACAAAACGTTTGCAATAAACAGGGGCAAACATGAGATACTAAAATTATTTTGAGACTTATGACATTTAATGCCTGCACTACCCTTTCCGAGTTTTATAATGCAGGCTAGTGCACCACCTCTATAAGAATGAAATACATCAAATGACATCTGAAATTCAATTTTAACGGTGTTTGAACAAAGAGAATGTTGAGAAAAATCTGTAACGTTTGTGTCTCAGAGGAAAAGGTGAAAGTGGATGCTACCGTTCTGTTCAGTTGAGAACCAAAACATCCAGCTTCATCAGCGGTGGAGTGACTGGAAAATCTTGGGGATGAAGTTTTGAGGTTCAACCCTTCTCTATAGAGAAGGCGTTGTAGGACAAAGAATAGATAAAGTAGATTACTGGGTATCTTTATTTGATGCACTCAAATATGCAAAGCCCAAGCACCTGAACCTAGCTGTGTTAGCCTTCAGTAAACTAAAGTATTCAACTATTCACTTTAAGGGAGTTAGGGTTTGCTTAAAGTAAATGCATAACAAATTACATTAAATTGACATAGTTCTGAAGGCCGTTTTATTATCAGAGACAATGATCAAAAGGTAAACAATACAATGTTCATTGGTTGCGTACAATGCGCAATAGCAAATAATTCAACATTATCTATGGGAAGCGAATAAATGTACTTAAGTAAAAAAAAAAAAGCTATATAAGATTACAGCGCTCTAAACGCATTTATCTAGATTAAAGAACATTCATCAAATTTAACAGAACCCATTCAAAAGTAAACATGGTTAATTATTGCGAACAGTAATCTAATCAAAATGAAAGCAGAAATACAACCTATCGTAAAGGCATTATGGCTAAGCCGTTCAAAAGATACCTATAAATAGGGTTACCATACGTCCGGATTTCATCCGGTCAGTCCGGGCATAAAAAAGAGCGATTGAAAATGTAGGCCTATATGTGGGTTATGATTGTGGAGGTGAAATATTGATGTAGACATTCTGTTCACAAATTCACACATTGTTAGTGTCCATCTGGACATGTCTGTAACCTGAACCCAGCTAATACAGTAGTGGCTCGCAAATTGTGTTACGTGATGTTATTTTAGGTTGTAGGTGCTAATTTTTTTTAAAACGTTTTTCTAGCGCTACCTGTTCAGATTATGCGCCTTTATATTAATTACTCTAACCTTAAATCTAGGACAGACACAAAATCCATCCCCCGGCCGTCAATTCATCGCTGTGAAAGGGTAAGCCCACATTCCAACAATGATAAATTTCGCGGCCATGCCAGGAATAGATCCCGGTACTCTTAGCTCCGTAGGTGGGTGCACTACCGACGGACATAAGCTTTACAATTTTATAGCATGATATTTTTTAAACATATATCCACAATCAATCCCGAACGGGTAGTAAGACGCGGTGCTAAATAATAATAATAATATATCCACAATCAAATTTATTGATTTTTTTTTTTTACAAAAGGGCTCATATTTTAAAAAGAAGAGGTTGCACAGCATAGACTTTCTCGCTACTGTAAATAAACAAGAGATATTTACTTAAAACTCGTAAGATATTTGAAACGAGATAATAGACATTGTTGCACATTCTACCAAAGAACATGAACGAAATAATATAGACTGTTAGAGAAAAGAGGAATATCACACCCACAAAGCATTACATACATTCCCAAATTTAAAGACTTCCTTAATATATATGTCGTAGGTGAATTGGAAAATCCGGCCTCTTGCAAAAGCGCCCTCAATTTACAATGAGCCAGGTTAATGGTTGTAAATGTTTTCTCAATCTAAAGAAAAATAGCAAGGGATTGATAGCAAGACACAATAAAATACTAAGGTAATACAACCTAGACCAACCTAACATAGCCTAACTCAACAAAGCCTCACCTAATATAAGGCAAAAGATTGGTGGGACCGAATTTATATCCACCCGCAGGCTTATTATCTGTTATAATCCTGGTCAGTGATCGTGTGAACTAAGTTATGATGATAATCCCCCTGGCCAGTGATCGTGGCTCAACTAAGCTATGATGATAATACTTCTGGTCAGTGATCGTGGTCCAACTAAGCTATGACGACAAACCTCCTGGTCAATGATCATGGCTCAACTAAGTTAGGACAATAATCCTCCTGGTCATTGACCGTGACTCAATTAAGCTATGACAATAATCCTCCTTGGTCATTGACCGTGACTCAACTAAGCTATGACAATAATCCTCCTGGTCATTGACCGTGACTCAACTAAGCTATGACAATAATTCTCCTGGTCAGTGATCGTGGTCCAAATAAGTTACGACGATGATCCTCTTGGTCAGTGACCATGGTCTAATTAAGCTATGAACTTTTGGGACAAGGGGTATCATAGCTCAACTGCTTTGCAGGTTAAAAGTCTTTGTTAGTGTGTTAAATTAATAAGGAATACTACAACATATAAAATACTAGTAGTAGATAACTCAGCTTGTAGTGTATAATATACTTGCTTCAGTGGCCGAATGGTCTAAGGCGTCACTCTCGTAATAGACTGGTTTGCTGAAGACAGAAAGATTGTGTTTTTAATCCTGGTTGACTTAGCTTATTCTAAATGATTTCCCACTCTCCTTCTACGCAAATGCAGGTATATTACGTCTAAAATGCTTCTTTCTCATCCCAGTCTCATTAGAGTAGCTATCTCATATATGCATATAACCTGAACAGGTAGTAAGACTCGGCTATAAAAATTTTATGATTATAAAAATATAAATTAGAGTGTTCTAGATAAAATCCTATCGAATGTATAAGATGTCATCTCCTGAAATAAATATCACTGGGTAGTTTTTATTATTTATTGAACCCTCCAAATTGTAACTGTTTGTGGAAAAATATTGTTTGCATATTCATTCTTTAATTCGTACTTTAATAATAAAAATAATATATTTGGCAGGGACATCAGAACCTTTTTGGTCTGTGGGGTGGTGATGGGTTATGTTATGTCCCGGTTAAGTTAGGTTGAATAAAAAAACTGGGGTGGGGAGTTAGGGGTCCAAAATGGCGTTATATCCAGGTTATTCTAGGTTGAGTAAAACAAAAAGGGGGAGCTAATGACTGGGAGAACAACATACATTTAAAAAAAAAGCTTTTCTGTAGGATTTATTAGTTTGAACAAAATACTATTGATGGTTTGACAAGATTTTCCAAATAATGTTTGACTAAGATTAAGATATCACAATGCCGTCTATAAATTTGGGTATCCCTGAACACATACAAGAAAGAGTCATTGGTGTGAGTACAGATATAAAAGTCAAACCACTTTTCCAAACACTTGGCATCTGAAAGAATTAATTCTATATTTTCACTATGTCAGCATTATCAAATAATTCTGGGTAAGCTTTAATAACACACATATGATTTAAACGTTTTATTGTCATGATTTTTTGGAGGCATGATTTTACTCTGCGTAGCATTGAAAATAATCTTTAAGATGTTGCAGATGTAACAGGGACCACCAACAATATTAAGAGGACACACAACTCAGGAAATAGATTCTTCATTTCAGGGTGCATTTCTTTTAATTTATTTACAAAGCCTTTAACAATGTTAAAGTTTGAATTAATCGTTCGGTAAATTCCTTTTCGCTTTTAAGCTTTGCCTCATCAATTCCAAATTCAAACTTATTATTTAATATGTGTTCATACAATGATGCTAGAGCTAGCAGCAAACTCTTTTCCAACTAAAGGTATTTTTCAAATTGAGGTCGCTCAAAACTATATTCAATCTCATTTATAATGTTGTCCAGCAAATCATAATACATTTTTCTGTAGTATGCTTAGCTGATTCAAAATCGTAACTAAAATCAGAACTTCTGTCTTGTTCTAACTTTTTTGGAGGTTTTCTCTCTCTTGGTACTGTTGGTTCTGAAATATACATAATTTCAATTTTTTTTCAACATTATCCCAAATACTATCTAATACAATATCTGGTCTCTTGCTTTTTGAACATTGCATTACCTCATTCACAGTTTTTTTGCACCAACTGTGGTCTGAGTTTTACTTTGTAGAACAGTACTGAAATTCTCAATTAATGAAAATACCACATGACATAGATGTATTCCAAAAAACACACTCTCTTTTTAAATCTGATCTTTAAGTCCACATTTCTTAGAGATAATATCACTACTATCACAAGACAAAGTGTCTATAAGAACTAGTACAGATGGATACTGGTTTATAACACCAGCTAATGACACTTCTTATACAGTCCAATGAGTTGGACCCAGCTAGTGTAGTCAACACTAGTCAAATTGTGCTATTTAACAATTTGGGCAAACACTGTAGAACATCTTTGACAATTAATCCTATCATTTACCCATTGCAAACAATCCCAAACCAAAGGAATTATTTTGATGAGTCTTGTAATGCTAAATTAAGAGCATGAGCTGCACAATGAATATATAATGCTAATGGCTGCTCTGATAGTATTCTTGTTTTCATTCCAATTTCTGTACCAGTAATGTTGGCGCCACCGTTGTAGCACTGTCCTCAAAGATATTATAAAGTCGAACCGAGGTGTAACCAAGCCATGCTTCTCCAGTCATTGATGATATTACATATAATCCAACGAACACTTTATCAATATTAAATGTGTCATGATTTACAGATTGAATATATAGTTATGCTTTTTATAAGTATATGAATGCATTTCAGGTAGTAATATAAAAGTATTTCATATTACAAACAAGCGGGCCTGTCATATGTCTCGCAGGCCAGGATTTCTCAAACTTTGTTCTTCATAATACTGGTATTTTCACTTTTTATTTATTTGAGGTATGTAATATGTACTTTCTGAATCGACTTATTATATCAGCACACGACTTATAAACTAACTTAAATCTAGAACAGACACAACATTCAGTCCCCCAGTTGTTAATTTATTACTGTGAAAGGGTAAGCCCGCATTTCACCAATGATAAAACTTTTGGCCATGCTGGGAACCAAATTCGGGACTCTTAGCTCAGAATACAGATACGCTACTGACTCAGCTAAGGTGTCGAACTTTTTATAAGAGAAAACCTCTATTTAAACATTTTTGTGCTGCAAAACAGTGCACATGTTTGGTGCACAAATTTAATATTTATTTTTTGTGATTTATTTCTTGTGAGTAAAGTCTAAAAAAATGTGTATATAAACCTAACTTGCTAGATTTCTCCAAATAACTAGCAATTTCCAAATGTCATAATCTCGAATGGTATATTTCTACAACTTTTATAATCAATAAGACTGAGTGCGGCGCATTGTGTAGTGAATCACATAATAACTAATCGGGCTGTAAGTTTGACATGTCTGCTGTAAGGAACAAGCACGTATCCAGGGTTCTCTCTCGGGAGGAGGGAGGGGGGCGCTAGATCTTCCAATATGGTTCAACGACGACGGTCATCTCAAGACTAAACAGCGGGGGGAGGGGGGCGGATGAAGCCGACCTGCTTGGAGAGAAAAATATATCAAAATTTCGTACAAAAATATATTGAAGTAGACCCATTCTTGCATTCACTGATATACATTTTATGACTTTTAATAGAAACTATACTAATTTTATACACATTTTATAAAACTAATAAATCTTCTATTAAAATTCATAGAATTTTATTGATTATTAGTGAATGCAAGTATTGGTACCTTAATATATATTGATATATATTAAAAATATATATATATTTTGACATATTTTCATCTCAATGTGTGGAGGAATTCCTGAGTATATTACATCTTATTATTCACGATGTGTAGTCCGGTTAAGGAAGTGAAACTGAAATGAAATATTAATATGTTTTTTTAACTAAGAATTTATTACTACAAAACAAAATATTATTACAAGATAATTTTATAATTTTTTAACTTTTTATAATGATTTTTAATATTTGTTTAGATTTCGGGGGGACGAGTTAAGCGTGGGCTTAGCCCCCGAGCCTACCACCCCCCCCCCTTCCTCCGGATACATGCTTGGTAAGGGAATTAATTTCCAAACCATTGCGCGTTCCATGTGTGTGTTTTTTCTATTCCCATTGATTATATCCCTCACTCGTTCCGCCATCCTCTGATAGGATAACATCTCTAGCTATAAATTCCACGTCCCCCTTAAACCCCCAAGAACTTGTTTTATTGCTGAAAAACACTATTATAGATTTGTTGTGTTCCTACTCGTCACCGACACATGTTGACCTTGACAATGATTTATATTGAAGGTCAAGGTTAGACGAAATATAACGTCATATAATTATCACAGAGTTATTGTCGCTGTGGCTACATGGGGCTAGAACGTTAGTACAGGGTTAGAAAATGATCTTGTTTGCGTCTATTACTTTTCTTAGTGTAGAGTGCACTTTCTACACACACTAATTGTCACAACCGCAACACGGTTTACAAACTAGATTAAAGCTACGGCCAGACGAGCAGTCATGTCACTTTAGGTCGTGACGTTATTTTGTGTTGGTATTCGCCCTAAAGCGGGGCGGCGGCATCTCACAGTGCTGACATTTCAAGCCTACACATTGAGCGGCAGAACTGTGACGTTATTTTGTGTTGGTATTTGCCCTATAGCGGGGTGGCGGCAACTCACAGTGCTGACATTTCACGCCTACACATTGAGCGGCAGAACTGTGACGTTATTTTGTGTTGGTATTTGCCCTATAGCGGGGCGGCGGCAACTCACAGTGCTGACATTTCACGCCTACACATTGAGCGGCAGAACTGTGACGTTATTTTTCTCGGGCTCTCTCTTCATGCCTGCACGTTGTTCGCCATACTTGTGACTTTAGCTTCTCGCCTACGCGTTGGAAATCAAACTTGTGGTGTAACGCGTGACTACTTCACGATGAAGGAGAGGGTGTCATCATATAATGCCCGGTTCCACGGGAGTGAACTAACTAAATGTGGCCGCCCGTCGCCACAGGACTAGTAATAATGCTCTGTAACCGTAACTTTACACACACTGGATTATACGGTCTATTTTATAATGTAAACACGGGAATATAAATTATGTTTGATTTATTCAAATGGAATGAAACGCGACTATACAGTATTTAACATAGTCAGAACAAAAAGGTTATTAATACGCGGCAACTTTAAAGTTTGGAATGTGTATGTTAGCGCGCCGGGGACCTTGCATACAACAGGGCTGCAAGCCGAGAGATTTGGAAGAGCCCTTTTTCTTGTTTATAGCCAGCCAAGAAGTTGACATGATATTGGATTATTTTTTTTATACGTATCGATAGGATTAGCACACTTGCTACTAATGGCCTAATTTAATTGGTAAGAACTTAAACCATACCTTAGAAACGAGAAAAAGAAAAAAACACCACTCAAAACAGTAAAGATAGCTGGGAGTGACTTGTGCATAAAATACTCGAAGGAGGGTTTGAAACCTGTTAACAAAGCTAAGATTTTAGGAGGTCGACACAGTCTCTTATCAACGCCATAAAAAATAAAAAAGACCACCCAAGTTTATTATTCTTAAGATTTCAACACATAAAGATTAATTTTGTTTAATATTATAAAACTGTTCATTAACTTTAAATATATAACTGGTGGGAACATTTGATTTGGAATAGTACGAAAGGGAATAACTGCTACATCATGCCATCACACGGTGGAATGACAATAACGAGCATCGTAGCACATTACTACACGGAGTGTGAGATGTGACTGAAATTAGAAGGGATATTTCCCTTCGTCTAGACGTACGTGATGACATAATAAAACGCGAGTACAGATATCACTCAACAGAGGTGGCCGAACAGTCGATCACTATCTACCGGTCGACCACAGCTGCTTGATTGGTTCATCGATTAAAATAGATTGAGCGAAAGGAAATGAAATAAATGGTTAGAAGATTTTCCTCAAATCAATATTATAAAATTTAAATATCGAAGCTGTATGACTGATAACCATTTACGACCCTGCTTTCATTTATGAAATAGTACCTAATTATAAACCCTCATACAATAAACTATCCTAAGATTATGTGGCGTCATACATGAACTTCAAAGTCAAGTGTTTAGTGAGAAAAAACATTTTTAGGGAAATTAAATATATTATGTGGTTTGATGAAAAACTTGGTTTCAGTGAATGAACGGACTCTTCTTATATACAATGTAATTTTACTATTAAAACACAAAATGAACTATTAATTTCTTACCAATGAAACAAATGGTATAGCCTAAGCCTATTGTTCCGTAGTACAGTAGATCGCAAGAGATTTTCCCTCTCTGAAGTAGATCCATAGATTGAAAAGTTTGGCCACCCCCGCTCTACAACCTGCCCCACGCTCCATGTTACAGCAGTATGCTTAGCCCTTCAAATGGACCCCGATCACAGACCAGGCAAACACCACACAATCAAGCTCTGTATCCATAATCACATGACCGTGCCAACCAATGAGAAAGTTGGAAACTATGTCCAGTTGGACGTGGGAGAGGGGGCAGATCTTAAGAAAGGACCGTATACAGAACACTCGCTTTGCTAGTTGGGGGCCACGCCCCCGAACCCTCGATGAGTTTTCTTTGTAAGGGGATGTAAACTAATGTTATTCCACAGCTGTTTTTTGATAGGTCTTACCGTTTAACTACAAGAGACCTCCAATGAAAGGTCCACACCGAATTTAAAGTTGCTCCGACATTTTGAATTTTTTTCGCAGGTTATACATTATTTTTTTTCCCTTTTTGGAATTTTCCTTTCTGTTACAGGCTAGAAGCTATAAGTTTGGCAAATTTCAAGTTTCTATCTCATTTGTAAGTGGGTAAACATTAAATCAGTGAGTGAGTCAGCCATGTGGCCATATAGTAGTATAATTACATTCCCATTAAAGTACTTGCGCCTGGATATTTACTAATAGGATATTAGAAAAATCCTGTATGGAAATAGTAACTAGTCAGCATTAGTTACAATAATGACGCCAAGGTGAGATTGGAGTCATTGCGGACCCGCTGAGGTTGTCGAATGGTCCAAGGTACTGTGGGCCAACTGGTGGCCCAAGCTCACTGAAAATGTGGCCCACACGTTAGCCTGGAGAAAAATTAAGGGGAAACCCTCGCTAATGGATGTGAAATAGAAAATGATTCAAATGAAAATATTTATTTTAAAATGTCATGAACTCATATCATTATTTATTTATTTGCTTAATAAAGATATTTATAATTTTATATTTATAATGTTAAGTTGTTTTGCGAAAGTCTGTGTGTGCATATTTCAGAACACATTTTTTGTAGGTCAATAAACTTTTTTTTTTCAGTAAAATTTGAAAGATTTTATCAACCAAAAATATCAATTGTAGCCTAAATAAGTATTGATAGCTAATGTTTATTAAGGGTTTTTTAGGCTTATATTAATTAAGTTTATGGGGCTACTACATATGTATTTGTCCAGTGGTACAAACCGATAATTATAAGGTCCTTGGGATGAAAAACGTTGAACTACCCCGTTCTAAGGTGTCACTCTTACAAGAGATTGGATTGTCAATGACGGGGTTTGGTGTAATGAGAGTGTCTCTTCCTAAATAGTTCCCACTCCCGCCATATAAATACGGGCAATCTTGCTCTAAAATAAAACTTATTCATCGCTAGAGCAATAGCTTAATTTGTACACCCCAAAGGCCTATAAGTAGAGCCCGGACTGATGTTTAGACATTGTGATAGAAAAAAAGTCAACACGAGTTTGAAGTGGTTATTATGGTAATCTTTTTTATAAGACGACTCATTTCATTAACACATGGTCTGATGAATTTTTTTAATGGTAAAAGCTATAATTTTAAAGTTTAATTTTGAATGTTAAGTCACCTTTAACTTTTTAATGAAAAAAGTTATAGACGAATATCATGATGGTCGGGAAATCTATAAAAAAATTTATCGCACTATACTCTAAAAGTGGAATAAAATGTTTCACCTCTATCATACTTTAATTTGCTTACTATATTTTATAAAGCACTAGCCAAATAACCCGTTTTTGGCATGGAATAGGTTTTATGATATATATATATATATATATAATGATAAAAATATGATTATGTTATTATCAAATGTTTTAGGAATTGATAATTTGATTTTTTTGCTTACAGAATATAGAAAATAAATTTTATATACAATAATGTCGAATAAAATTACACAAGCCAACCAAAAAATTATATAATCAACTGCCAAGAAATTAAGCTGTTTCTTTAGGCCACTTGCATTTTTTATAGATTCCTTTTATCCAAAATGGCAGATATTGCTAATAACCAAGTTGTTTATTTGAACACGTGTTTGTACACAATATTGACCGCCTCTCCCCAGGTACTTATACAAACAAAATTATATCCGCTTATTACCCTGGAGCATGCAACATAAAGCATTGGCCTCCCAGCTTGCGGGGGGCATACACTATAACTTTTTTATATATTATTTTTCTTTCAAGATGGCTGTAATGGCTAATCAATAACTATAATGATAATCTATAACTAAGCATATTTAAAATTTGATTCAATGAAAATCTGATAGTCAGAAAATAAAAGTAAGGCTATAAAGGGGTATTTTGTAGCCGCCATCTTGAAACATGATAGCAAACATATATTGGATACACTTTAATGTTAACCGGACGTCCGAGCTATGTCCAATTGACCATGCAACATTTCAGAGCAATTGGTTTGGTGGTTTTTGTGTGATAGAATAACAAACACCAACTAATTTTTAAATAATTATAATAGAGGATTAAGAACTCGAAAATTGATTGCTGCACTTACAAAATTGCACCAACTATCCATATATTGAGCTAGTTTTATCCTGTCCATCTTATTATACCCTATCCCTATCTCAAGTTAGTTCTAAAGAGTCAACCTTATTATACACTTTTCCTACCTTAAGCTATGGCCGGTTTCAAAGTCAGATTTAGTACGCCTCAAGTGCGGCATTATACTAAATACAGGACGACACCTACCTAGACCAGAATGGAATGGGCTAGTTTCACATATGAAACCAGCCCACTCCTATGAAACTGGCCCTTAGTTCTATCCAGTCCACCTCGTTACACCCTATTCCTATTTTGAGATAGTTATAATCAATTCACCTCGTTACACCCTATCCCCATCTTGAGATAGTTATAATCAATTCACCTCGTTACACCCTATTCCTATCTTGAGATAGTTATAATCAATTCATCCCATTACACCCTATTCCTTTCAAGGCCACTCTAATATTATTCATAGCGAACTTGTGAGTGTTTGCTGATGTTTATTTTATAAGGTGAGAGCTCATCACGCCTACGCTTAGTACCCAAGAAGGAAGACCACTCCTATTGGCTGTCCGCAATTGCTTAATTAAAATATTCGTAGCCACCCTTTTAATCTGAAACATATATCTTCTATTTATGTCTTAAAATTGTCATCCGAAATGGGTTTTAGCACTATAAGACGTTAGGTACACATTGAATTTTATCACCGTTGTCGGGATAGCCGGTCGCTAAGGGTTTAAATCAGTGTTGGGGTGGGGCTTGGCTGAATTTGTATGGGTATATATTGGTAAAATTTTATTTCTGTTGAATGTTTTGGAGTTAAAAAAAATTACTACCAAACCAAGAGTAAAATATATTTAACCACGCCCTCTCATCTATATTTCTATACTAATATTATAGAGGAAAGATTTGTTTTTTTGTTTTTTTGTTTATAATGGATAAACTCAAAAACTACTCGACCGATTTTAAAAATTCTTTCACCAATATAAAGCTACATTATCAGCGAGTAATATAGGCTATATTTTTTCTTCAAAATTAAATTTGTTCCTCATTACAAACAAAAAACAAAAAATCAAATCTTTCCTCTTTATAATATTAGTGTAGAAAAGCAAGTGTTTGTCTGTGTGTTTGTTTGTGTGCGATGCACAGACAAATCTACGGCACGTAGAGATCTGAAATTTTTAACATAGGTGTACGTGAGGGGGTCCGAATACACCTCAAAGCAGGATTTTTAACTAGATTTTTAATTAGGCTATTTCTAACACAATACCACAGTGGGTCACGGGAAAAGACGTGTGGGATTGCTAGTTATCAAATATGTACAGTCATGGATGAGCTGCTGGGGATAAAGAGCAATAACACGACATTTCTTTCAACGGTTTGAGTGGACACATGAATCAAAAGTTGAAATAAAGTTTTGTATGATTGCGTTTGACCCGATTCACTCAATCCCTTGAATATCTAGGACCTAGGTTAACGCTCTTAAGGCCCAAATACCAATTTATTAGCGTGCTTGAATAGTTTTATGGTTAAACCATTCATTCGCTGTGGCAATTGAACTGTTTAGTTATTCATAACTAAATTGTATTTAAAATATTTCTGTTTTGGTATTTTTACTTTCTCATGTCAAGAGAAAGTATTGTAATCGTGAAAAAATTTTACATACAGATGATGACAAATTTTTACGTTTTATGTGAACACAAACAAAAAAAAATGGATTGTCGCCATATCTGCTTGTTTGTCATTCAGTCTGTCCCTGGCCACGAATCCAAAACGTTTTACTGGACTTTGTTCAAACTTGATTTTTAGATATTATAGGGTTTTACCACAAATCTTTTTTTGAACCTACTCCTTCAATTAAGGGTAGTTTACTTAAGAGTAATTTTTTTGAATTCTTAATTTTTCGAAACTATCTCTAAAAAAATGGCTTAAAATGCATATCTAGGATTTGTTTTAAGTGCAAATATCCTTTTTTGTTGGTTGTTTTTGGGGGTTGAGGAGAGAGGGGGTGGAATTTGGCTATGTGTAGTTAACTAAAGACTCTTGTTTCTTTTAATATGAAAATTTAAAAAAATGTTTTTAGCCATTTGGTTAAAAATAGGTATCGGGAGACTATTAGATATCAATTAAAATATAATTTTTATTCATACAAAATACATTAATTTAAAGATAGTTTTGTTACAACAAATTATAGAAAATTCGAATGGTTTGAAAATAAACTTTGAGAATTGAATACAAAATGGATATCCGGGGATAGTTTTTCATGGTAAGTGGTAATATATTCTTATTTTTACAGATAACCAATAATTTTAGGGTTGTTACAAATAATTTTCTTTTGTAAATTTGAATTTTGTTAAATACGTTTTAATAATTTAGTTTAAAATTTATATATGAGGGAATATTTTGATTAACAAGATGACGTATTTGTTTTTATGATTATAACTCATTTAAGCTTAGTTTACTAAAAACCTATTTTTGAAAATTTTCTTCAAAGCTAGAATGCATTATGTGAGAAAGTTTGTGCGATTGTGTCGTACTATTTATTTTATCAATCGAAGATATTACATTGGTTTCTATGCGGTTTGTATGAAAGTAAGGTAAGGGGCACAAATCTCGTCCCCGCGCCTACTTCAGTTTTACGGCCCTGCCGCTAGGAGCGCTAACGTCGCCAGCAAACAGAGCCAGATGTGAAAGTTTAGTGATCCAGGAAGCTTATGTTCATGTTTTATGAATATTTTTCGTTTTCGTGGTAAGGTGATCTCTTGAAATGCCATTATTGGTAGTCATTTACGCCTAGTGTAAGCGTTGTTTTTGTATTTTATGCGTGTCAGTAGCTTAGGTACGTTGTCAACAGAAGTGTATGTGAGTTGTGTGCTGACTGATTCACTTTTTGAGAAGGTAGGAGCCACCATGTTAGTTTGAGCGTTGTTCCTAATTTCCCTTGGACGAAATTAGGAACTCATACTTTTCATGGTTTCTTTTCAGATGGGGCCCCGTAAATAATGGGATAAGGATTCAATGAAGCGGGCAATTGATGCAGTGTGCAACAAGGAGTTAGGATGTAAAGCGGCCAGCAAGTTGTACCATGTCCCTACGGCAACTTTGAAAGATTATGTGAAGAAAGGAGAAAGTTTGAGTGGAGAACAGGTAGTTGAAAAGAGAATAGGTCGAAAACCAGTTCTGACACCAAATTTGGAGGATCAATCAACTTGTTGGGTGTTGTATTGCATTGGAGAATCATTGTTATGGTCTCATATTGAAAGACTTATGGTACATAGCATACCAACTTGCTATTCGTAACCATATTGAAAAAAATCAGCTGGGCGTAAGGGGATGCGTCTGTTCTTTAAAAGACATCCACAAATATAATTTCGAAAAACGCACTCTCTATCACTTGCCCAAATTCAGGGATTCACCACTGAAAGTGTAGAACATTTTTTTGCTATTTTAAAGCCGGAATTGGGGAAAGTGGAATATAACCCGGTGAAAGTTTTCAACGTTGATGAAACAGGCAGTTCGACTGTTCAACACAAGGCTTCAAGAATTGTTGCTATGGAAGAATAGAGGGACGCACACAAATTGTTATCAGCCAAGAGAGCTTCTTAAGGTACACTGGTGACGTGTATGTTTTCTACTGGGCATTTTGTGCCCCTATTGATTATTTTCCCCAGGAAGCTGATGAAAAAGTAACTAATGTATGGGGTACCCCCAGGAAGTATCGGAGCAGTTCATGAGTCTGAATGGGTTATGACTGACTTGTTTGAGAAATGGTTTCAACATTTTTTGTCGACTAAAAAGCCATCAAAAGAATATTCTGTTATTTTAATTTTAGACAGATATCATTCACACACACGCAACATCAATGCCATAGATTCTGCACGCAAAAATAGTGTTTCAATTGTGTGTTTGCCTCCCCATTCATCAGCGAATATATAACCACTTGATGTTGCAATTATGTTCCCTTTCAAGGGTTTCTATGCTCAAGCCATTTAAAATTGGTCAAGTAACCCTCCTGGTCACGTAGTTAGCAATATTCAATTAGCTGGGCGGTTCAACAAAGCGTTTGAGCGTGCTTCAGTCATGAAAACTGATGTCAGTGGATTTTAAAAAACAGGGATCATTCCTGTTAATACAAATGTTTTTGGTTCTGAGGATTTTTGGGGGGTACTCTCAGTCCCAACCATTCATCAGGAAGCCATAAACGGACTCCACTACCTTTCCTTTTGATCAACCATCATCAAACACTCAGTCCAAGGACCATCAGCTTACAATCAGTCCTAAAGACATCAGACAGGTTCCAGTGATACAGCCATCAACATTTGCTTGAAGAGGCCTCTGCCAAGAAAAAGGCTCCGGCTAAGAAAAAGTTTGTGCTCCCGAAGGGTTCCAAATAAAAAGGCGGGAACCGATCCTTCAGAAAAACCAAAGCAGAAACGACCAACGACAGTGATTCCAGTGACGACATTCAATATGACGACTCACTTGATGACAGAAACAGTGAGGATGATTATGCTTAGTGTCTAATTTGTTGTAAAAAATATTCCGCAGATAGAAATTGTGAAAAATGGATCCGCTGCACAAAAACTTTCAAGTGGTTTCATGAAACATGCTCCAGTGCCAAAAATTAGGTGAAATTTATTTATGATACTTGTTTGAAAGACTAAACGCTCATATTAAAAAATATGTAAAGATATTTGTTTATTTTTCAATTATACTTAATAGGTTAATCTTACTGAGTTTTGATACATTTACTGTATGTTTTTAATTTTCTCTAAGTATAAAATTTGTATTTATTCACTACATTCAACTAAATATGTTCACTTTTGTAATGACTTTTTGTATATAATATGCATTAAGTTGAAATTAAAGAAAAAGTTGAAATATTGGTTAATTAGCACATTTCTTAGGAGATTTTTAGGAGGACGAAATTAGGAATACATTTTTTGGTTTTGCGGAAAGAAATTGTTTTATAAAAATGTTTTTATGATACTAACAATTGATTATATGGTTAATTTGGTTTGGTTTCCAAGTAAAGGGATAGTAACAAAGAAAATGTCAAATTTTGGAACGCTTATGTCAGTTAACACCGCCTCCAGTTGCGAAAAAATGTCTAGGGGACGAAATTTGGACCCCCTACCTTATTTCATATTGTATATTAACAAAATATATGGTTCGATACAATCACACAGAGATTATCATATAGTATATTAAATTTTGAAACAAAATGTTCAAAATTATGTTTTCAGTAAAGTAATCTTAAATATGTTTCCTGAGAAAGACATAGACATTGTCTTGTTAATCAAGTGTTTCCTAGCAGATAGAGATTGAACTAATTTCTAAATATCATTAAATGTAAGGACTAATGTCAGTTTATTAAGGCAATTGGCCCTTTTAGTTTGACGTGTAAATGCAGAGCCATGGGAACAAACGGTTATGATAAAGAATTTTTATTGTTTTGCAATTTTCTTTTTGGAAATGGTTTGTTCAAGAATAGAACCATGTTGATAAAGCTATCATTTTTATATACACATTCATCTCCTCTATAGTTTTAACAGTGATCAAATATCGACAAAATCGACATTTTTCAATTGAAAACTGCCGGCTTCGTAACAAAAAAAAAGTAACAATTAATAAATATTGATACATTATCTTAGAAGAGGTGCTAGAAATATTAACACGAACATTTCACTCGTTCTAGAGAAAACTGATATTTCCAAATGGATGATTTTTCCGAAAGACCTGTCCTGTAGCTAGTGCCATCTACAATTTCCGTGATCCATCTGTTCTTGTTGGCGTGGAAGGATACTTTGATCGGTTGTGAAGCCACGCAACATATTTCACCCTCCCACCCACCATCCCCTAAAATAGATTGTAGACTTGCACTCAACAGGGCCAAGGGACTTAATGTGCTTTATGGGTTTTCACATTCAATTCCATTACTAACAATATCACTAACATAATCGGCGCGTAAACAGAAACATATAACATTTTCTAGTCTGGTTTGCAGGTGACGGGGAGTTTTGAGGTTTAAGTCCCAGCTGAGAGTAATTGTTTATTCTTGAATGGCAAATTCAACCAGAATAAAATATCTCGTTATTGTTAGAAATCCTTTTTGCCTTTAAGGTGGTATGGAAGGGGGCGAGATAAAAGGCCAGTGTTTTTGCAGTTTTTATGGCAAAACTTTTATTTTGCCAAAATAAATACTTGCTTCAATACAAACATATGGTTTAGATTTCTTCACATGGTGATATTAACCGTTCTTGAATGTCTAACATGAGCAAAGTGGCATTAGATGACAAACCTTTTAAATTAAAAAAAAAAAGTTGTCATTAAATTCCAGAACGCTCTTGACAGGTATTCAAGAAATTTTTAGGTTGCCACGTGAAGAAAGTTAAACTCAATGTTTGTACTGGAGCATTATTTTATTTATTTTGTACCAAAAAATATGTTTGCCATAAAACTACAAAAACACTAGCTTTTTCTCACGTTCCCTTCCATCCCACCTTAACAACTCGTTGTTAAGTATAAACAAATATTTTCATAAAGTGTTTTAACGATATTTTTTCCCATTAATACTTAACTATGAGAATCTTGCAGAGATGTCAACCACTAACCCCGCTAGCCTAGTTAAACAATAAGGTGCAAAAATGGGTTCGCACACTATATAAATTATGAGATTAGAGTTATTATTTTTTATAAATTAATAAAGTTTTTTTATGTTCCATAAGAGTGCTGAGTGAATTAGGATTTTATCTCGTCTTTTCACTTTTAAACTGTTGTATTTTTCGTGATTCTTGAGAATAAATTAACTAAAAAATATAAAAATTGAAAATGATCAGTACTTCATGGCAATATACGATATTATTGGGGAGAAAACTGCCAGATTGGGGAGGGACGTATACTAAATAGCTCTGTATTCTATACACGTTTTATGTGTTGAGCTGAATAAATGTGGAGGAACAGGGGGGAATATGATGGCGAGGAAACAAGATCGAAGAAAAATATCTAGAACTAATGCGTTTTCTTTTGCTTCTTTATGAATCGTAAGTGCACATATATAACTCTGCGGGAAGAAAATACGTGCGTATTCTTAAAAGAATCTAAATAAAATGCTTGTTTTCCATCCGTGTTTTAGTTGCCGTTTTAATGTTTACTACTAGCTGCAAGTGCCCGCCATTGCACGAATAGAAAACATATCACTTCTACTGTATATTGAACAGCAAACACATACTGACTGCTTGTAAACAATGTTATAATCTATTTTTAACATCACACATACCCGCTTTGGTGGCCACATGGTCTAAGGCGTCATTCTAGAAATATACTAGGCTGCCGATTACGGAGAGCTCAGAGTTTAATCCCAGTTGGGTGCACTGAGGGGGTTTACACTAAATGGTTTCCCATTCTCTCTCCAAGAAAATACGTATATACTTCCTCTAAATTCAACTTCCTCATACCTAGCCCAACAACGTGATTAATATATATTTGTACAACCCTAAAGGGTAGTGATACTTGGTGCTAAAAAAATCACAAACTGGTATCTGCATGAATTAGTCTTCAGGGAAGTATTACAATCATGTAAAAGTGAAAAAAATAACCTGTTTTAATCCCACTTTTCGCTTTCGCTTACGTAAGTAAAATTTTGGTGCTCTTGGTTTATTGAATTTTTAAGCTCTCCCTACTTGTATTCACGCAGCCTAAGGCATCAGGCTCGCAATCTAATCCTATATTTATAAAAGTAAAAACAAATTCCAGATGTGCACTTCTGCAAATATCCTTAAATAATTAGCGAGTATCCTTAAGTATTTATACCCAAGTTTCCGATGTTTATACTCTTTAATTTTGGAACCCCCTACACTGGCTAAAGTGTGGTTTAAGACGTCAGGCTCACAATATGTATAAAGGCATAAACTAAAGTTAGCCAAGTACGTATGCAAATACTAAGTTTCCGCTAATTGTGTATCTTGGTTTTTTACTTATCCAAATCAGTGGCCATGGTGTCTAACGTGGCACTATTTATAAATGGATGTAAAATAAAAATACAGAATTGGTGCTTACCCTAAATTTTTAGTATTTTCAAATTTAAGGTGTCAATGGAATGTAGATCCCCTCATTTGTAATCCCGTGTTTGATTGCTGAAGCAGGAAAAATTCCCCCTTCACTGTAATTCCAGCATGACCTGTTTCAATCAATGTGAACAAGCAAAATTGTCACATAATGCCATTAATTCAAACAAATTATAGGATCTTTAGTTAAAATTATTACTTGATCCAGAATTTTGGTGCCAACTTTTATATTCGTGAGTGATTTCTGTAAATACCACCCAAGCAGCTCGGAATATTCCATATTGAATGAAAACGTTGTGCAATTATTTTCCATTGATCCATATTTGGTATGGTTTATAAAGATTCCTTTAAACATGTCCCAAAGTATTTTTGTAGTCCTCGCTACAGTAAGGGAAAATGTGTTTGTATCTTCTAGAGAAAGGTAGCGAAAGCGTAAGAAATATGCGCCCTCTTGACGAGCACTCTACATGCGAAAGAAGAGTTTTATTTTAAACTTTTTTTAAATACCAATTTTATTTATATTTATTTGCATTAATAGATTAGTATTTATACTTTTAGATTAATACTATTTAATAAAAAGTATTTAACTTATTTGTAATGCAATATTTTATTTTTTAAATTGGCTAGGACATTGGTTAGTAAAGGGATTCCTGGTGAAGACTGCAAGTGAAGGAATGATAAATGAGTAGAGAGGAAGGAAGGAGATACCATATTCTGGATTCAATCAAGGTTGGAGGGAGATACGATAACACCAAGAAACTAGCCCAGGATTGTGATAGTTGGAGGATTGTCATAACTTGAACTTCCAATACGTAGAACTACACCTTAAAATTATGATGATGATTATGACAAATATGGTTTTAGGAAGCGATTGCAAGGAAAAATTGATAAACCTCCATGCAGTCTTCGTCTGTCACGTGAAATATGCCTCAAGTGGATCGGGGGCGAAGAAAAAAACCTCATTATTTGGCTGAGGCAATGCTATTCACATTACTCTTCATAAAAGCAGTAAGCACGACAACATCTAGAAACTTACCAGAAGCACCCCATGATGAACAAGTTATGCTTGACCTATACGAAGATAAGAAACAAGGATAATTCAATAAATTTGTTGTGAGGTCGATGGCAAATTTATTGAATAAACCTAATAAGGCCTCCATTGCCATTTATTTGGGTGATAAAGAGTAATACTAAAAAAGTTTCTCCTAAGCTTGTTGCTTGAGCTCGATGAAATTACTGATCAACAAATTAAGATATCTATGCGTAAGGTTCTATGTTTGGTTGATGACATAATGCACATGGCTCCGGACACCACTACCCAACCTATGTGTTCTTCAGCATCTCTGGTTTCACTGGATTCGTAATCGACCCCATCTCCGATGGTACATCTATCCACTGCACTAGTGGAGCAAGCTGTGGAGAACAATCCCCCAACGGCACGTTCCCATTATGCAGCTATAAGTGGTAGCGGGAATCTACAACTATACACATGCAATGTAAACTGAATCAATATTACTAAGCACTACGAATTCTTTCTAAGATACTGTTATTTCAATAGGTAAACTTTAATAATTATGTTTGTAATGCTACTGAAATTGCTAATATGCACTTTGATTATTATTAAACTTTATTTTAAAACGACTCTATCTATTATAATAGTACTTATAGCATTATAGTAGAAAAACTTAGCACGGTGTAGCATCAATTATTTAAACTAGTTGGGAATATATATATATATATAATTAAACAAATGGGGTAGGGATGAGGAACGAATAATTTTATAGGTAATATACCCACGTTTGCGTGGAAGGAGGGTGCGAAACCGTTTGGATATTCAGTAGACCCGACCTGTATTTGATCCCCGATCTCCCCGTCATCAGCAGTCCAGTCTAACACGAGAGTGACGCCTTAGATCATTCGACCACTGAAATGGCTGGAACGTGCATAGTTACAATAATCTAAAGTTCATATAATCGAACTCGAATCGTTCTGATAATCGACGCTCAACTGTACAAGGCAACCTCACATGAGGTAGCAAAAGAACATAAAGTAGGCGAAAAGAGAATGGCTTACTTCAGAGTTATCAAGGTGGGGATAGAGGGGACGTGAGAAAAGTCAAGTGTTTTTGCAGTTTTTATAGCAAAACTTTTTTTTCAAAACAAATAAAATATTGCTTATGTATGTACTGTACGTATATAGAGTTTAATTTTTTTCACAATCTGATATTAACAGTTGTTGAATATCCGACAAAGGTGTCCTGAAATTAAATAACTTTTTCTCTTCACTTAAAAACATGTCTCATCTAGTGCTGCTATGCCCATGACAGATATTCAACTATTGTTGATATCACCTTGTGAAGACAATTAAGTTCTATGTTCCTACTGAAGTAATATTGTATTTATTTTGACCCAAAAATATGTTTTGCTATAAAAAAAACCTGCAAAAACACTTGTTTTTCCTCGCGTTCCCTACACCCCCACATTAATATACTCTCCTAAGCACTCATGCATACCCGCATATTAGTATTTCCCTTTTGAATGACGAGTTCAAGGTAACTTTCTTTCGACATTCTGTACAATAATAATATAAATTGTGTCAGTTTATTGCAGTTCCTGTGCTATGACAAAATCTCTTCAGCTTATATTCTTTTCATTGTATGTGTGCATCCAAGGCCTTCTATGGTTACGTATTTTATATCAGTAATAATAATAATAATAGAGAAACAAACTTCCTCAGCAATCAAGTCACGATACATTATATTAATAAATATTATATATTTTAGAAGCCCGAAAAAGGCGCTTGCAGCTAGATAATACGAAACAGTTGAAATTCCGCCACTTACGTAGCACCGTGTGCGAAACATAAGCAACAACCAGTTACTGACCAGTTTGTGACTTCAATCACTAACTAGTCCAATCACAGTTGAGAAACTCCGTATGTGAAACATAAGTAACAACCAGTTCATTACCAGTTCGTGACTTAAATCAATAGCCAGCCTGATCACAATAGCATATGCCAAGTTTCAGCTTTCTAAGTTTCTTGATTTTGGAATTCTAGCACCTACACACTAACACACAAATACATATACTATGTATATAATGATTATATACCCACATGTGTGGGCATGGGGGCTAAATCGTTGATATCGTCTGGTCTAATTTGCCAGTGACAAATATATTGGGGTTTGAATCCCGTCCAGGTGTAGGTCTACAAAGGATGTACTTTTATAAAATGTTGTATCAGTCACCCTTCATGCAAATGCGGGTAATCTTCTAAACTCTATCCCTAGCTCATTAGCCAAAAATACTCTAATTGCTATTTTGGTATATCTGAAATTAGCTGTACAGTCCAATTTTCATAGGAAGGTTTTTTCTAGGAAATACAGGGAATAAAAATATTTACAGCCAAAATTGATGACATTGTTCTTCCGCGCTTTGTTCTGGCTTCGGGGAGCTGGGAGGTGCGTCGTCTAGACCTAGGTCTAGAAGTCGCTGCTGCAGCTTCTTA